>APFE030846351.1:220002-269301 GCA_000404065.3 Pinus taeda
AGCTCTCTGCAGGTTGCAGCCTGCGTACTGGTAAAGGACTGCACCAGTACAAGACCATTGTAAAAGGAGTTTCTAATTTGAAAGAAGACAGAGACATATTGCAGCAGGTGCTTTTTACCCACATTGGGTTTCCACCTTATATTTGGTGTTCTTTGATGTGACTGTCTGTTTTTCTTGTTCATGCTCTTTATTTTATGGTACTGATATGCAAAAATAATTCAAAGTGAAAATAAGGAAGATTTGGTAAAAGAACAAGATAATACTGATTCACCCCCCCTCTCAGTATTATTTTCAACACAAATTACCAAATTCCAGCCTCTAGATCTCTCAGATGAGGGATGCATTTATAGATGTGTGCAAGGTTGTGAGTCATCTCTGGGGTTTTGATTAGTGTCATTCCACTTATTGTTTTTGGTTCCACTTAGAGATTTCTTGGATATCTTACTCATCCTTGGGAAAATTCAGAGAGGCAAGTATTATAGGACAAGTTTCTATAAGATTCCATGAGCATCCACTTAGCAAATTGTCTCGAACATTTTTCCATCCTCGCTCATCGCACCCTATAGAAGGCCTCATCAATATGCATCACACCTAGCTAGTGTAGGAGTCAGTATGCATCGCACCCTAACAATGGAGCAGTCAGTATGGTCCTATTTTGGCCAGTTTTGGATGGTTTTTTAGTTGGAACCTTTGGGGAATGATGTAATCAGTTGACCATGATCCTTTAGGGTATCAAACAACACTTTTAGGGGTTAAAGAGCCCTATTTTATCGACATATAAGATTGGGGTTGCAATGCCCAAATATGTCTATAACAATCTTTACATTACACTTGACCAAAATTCGGGCTTCAAGCCCCAAAAACATGTTATGGGGGGGATCCATTGCCCAACAACCGCCCAACACAATCATCGTGACTCATCCCGAGTCACTCTACTGGTGTGGTAATCTTTGCGTGAAGTCCATGCGGTAGGTCTCGCGTAGCTTGGGTGTCTATAGAACACTGTTATGCTGCCTATTGTATTTGTTTCATGCATATCTCTAAACTTTCATGAGAAGGGTCACATTCTTGTCCAACCGTATACAGTTCTTGCATCTGTGCCAGCTTCCCTTCAATGGTAGCTGTGGTTGCGAATGCTTCATTGATCCATGGTTGGATGCATGCTTTAAGTAGGCCTTCCTTTTGGTGTGCAGCATTTAATCGGTCCTTCAGTGCCCTTGACTGCTGTAGTCTGGCGAGTATTTGAGTAAGGGAATCTGTTTGCACGGTTCCCCAAACATTGTCATACTCCTGCTACAACTCACATGCCTCCGTCTCTAGGCAATATAGGTTTGGGTCTTCTTGTAGGTGCGTGGGTATGGTTAGTGCTTTCTCCAACATTTTGATGCTCCCTTGTGTCACCTGGCTAATTTGTTCCAATCCCATATGGATAGTGCAGCCATGATGCTCTCTGAATTCTGGGGGTGTGGAGGGTTGCGCTTTTAATCATAGCTTGACAATTTGCAGGTTCAGGTCCAACTGAACCTTTGTCATTTCCTCTTGGGCCTCATGGACTCCAACCACCAATTTATGGACCTGCTCTACTATTAGGAGCTCTGCTGGCATGGCCAACTCTGGAATGCTCCTGTATGCATCCTCTATGGCCTGCTCCAATCTGCTAGCCTGCACAACCAACTCATCCCTCTAGATGCTGAGCTGGTCCATGTTGAGTTTCTGCTCATGCAGGACCTAGATTGCTCGGCCTTCTTAGGCGCAGAGTTCAGTGATAACCCCATCTCATAGTTTGTATAATATTTCACATGGGAGGGTGGTCAAGTTCAAGCCAATGCCTTTCATGCTGCTCATCACTACCCGGTCATCCTCACTTGCTACTACTAACACGCCTTTGGGCAAGAGGAAGGTGTTACCCATATGGGCGCGTAGCAACTGTTCAGCCTCAGTGGTTCTTGCTATGACATACTAGGCCATTGTGCCTATTTGGGGCTGTTGTACCTGTAAACCTTGTAGTTGGACGCTGAGTGCCCCCAGTACAGTGCTCTGCTCCATCCGCAATCCCCGCAGTGCTTCCTTCGCGACTTCCCGAATAATTTTGTTGATAACTAATCAATTACCTTCTATGAGCATGATCGGGTCGATGGATGTCTTCATGGCTTTCCCTTTCTTCATGGGGGCTATTTTTTCTGGGTTGTGCGGCTACTTGAGTTGTGCTAATGTCATACCCAGATCCACGTGGTCCTCCTCCCTATCCACTTTCCCAGTGTGTTGCCTCGAGGACATCTCCTGACCTTCCTCGGCCTTTTTGGTTGGTGGAGTTGTGGTCTCTGCGATTTGTATTTCTGCTACTGCATCAGCCACCTTCTACCATGTGGCTGCTTGTTGTTCCTAGCGCTTCCTCTCAGCTAGTTATGTGAGGTGCAACTTGGTGTCCTTTTTTTTTGCTGAGCTGTGATCTTCTCCATTTCTGCCAAGTCCGGGATGCGCCACTCCAGAGGCCATGATTCCATCACTGCAAAGATTGCATCGTCTGTTGCAATGAACGAAAGCTTCATCCATGTTCAGGTTGGATCCTTGCACACTCAGATATATGAGTTATGCATATCCACCTTGAATTATGCTGCACTTTGCAAGTTATTATGAACTGTAGGGGACAAGCGCGGCTTGCGGTTGATCCATGTTCAGATGCTTGCCTCCACAAACACCCATAACATCTTTATATCGTGAATCCTATTTGCGTCTTTTGTAGCCCAGAGTGAGGTGTACCTCACAGCTTCAAGAAAGTCACCCTCAGTAGTGGGAAACTAACTATCCATCGATAGCTCCCCTAAAACCAACAGGATGGATAAAAGAAACCACACATAGTGAAAGGTATTACCCTACTCCTGGGCCTCCCTGCAGTTCATCAAGAACTCATCGGAGAGAAACTATGCCTAGTTGAACTAAACCCCTTCTATGCATTGCTCTACCAATGCAATCACAGATGTTGTTACTTCATCAGCGCAACATTTCCTCATTAGCTTGTCAGCCAGCAGCTGGGTGGCTACACGCACTCCTTGGTCTTTAATAATGGCTATTGCGTACCCCCACTTTCTCTTTTCTAGCTTATACTTGGCCTTCATAGCTTCTGGGAAGGCCAAGTCGCTGCTTTTTCCTATTATGGCCACAAGGTCATTTCCTTTGACTGACAGTCAAGAATTTGGTGAATTAGATCGACCGTGATAGGAATCATCTCCTCTAGCCAAAGATACCCATCATGCACCAAGCATAGTAGCATTTTTATGACAAAAATGGTGACGGTCGCATGGTGGTAATGGGGTGTCCATCGTAGATGGAGTAACCCAGCCTTCTCCACATTGTGCAACCATTTTTTCTCTTTTAACTTCTCCGCGGCCAATTGTGGGAACTTTTTGTTGTCTGCAAGGTCCCAATCTTCGAATTTCATAGTTGGTACTCATCCCAATGGTGGACCTTCAAACCTTATGTCATCAAGGAGGAGTGGGGTCTGGAGCACACTCTTTGTGGCCTCCAGATCCTTCAATACCTTGGCTTTCCCCTTCCACAGGGGTATGTAAGGAGGTAACTCTGTCACATAATACTTTTGGGAGACATCCTCTGCCTCATCGTCCTACACCTCAATTTGGGCGATCAGGGCCTGCAAGTCTTCCTCCTCGTCCACTATTTCAATGGTGACGGCTTTTCCCTTCTCTGCCATTGACAATTTGCAAAACCGTGGGTTTCTTGGGGATACACGGACTAGCCCCATTATTTGTTTATCTTTGTGGTCATGACATGCGTGGTGATTTTGGAACTTTTGGTGTAGCTGCTACCTCTCCAGGCTCCTCGTGGGCCATACGGGGCTCCTTGGTATCTTCAGTGAATCACATCTGGGAGTAGTGGGGTTTTGAGTGCACTCTTATGGTATCCACGTCCTTTGGTACTTTTTCTTTCCCTTTCTGTAGGGGGACATATTTGGGTAGTTTTTTTGCAGTGCGTACAGGCTAAATATCTTCCTACACTTCTTCATCTGGTTCAATATCTTCTACAAAAGCCTGAAGATCCTCCTCCTTATCATCTGTCTTAATATTAACTATCTTTCCCTTGTCTTCCATAGATAGTTTACCGAACTACGAATTTCGCAGAGACATATGGACCGGTCCTACTACCTCTGGGTCCTTTTTGGGCCCAACGTCTGGGGCGATTTAGGGATTTCTGGTACATCCCCCATTGGTGGCATGGGGCTCTGCGTCACTCTCTCTTTTGTTGACATCACTCTGGGTAGGAAATGTTGTGTCTCTTTCGGTAATGTTTCAAACACTGGATTTTCTCTCACAGCCTCCAAATTTGTCAGGTTCATACCTAATTGATAGTGCAACAAGTGAATTCTCAAACCGCCAAGGGTTGTTTGGTAGAGAGCCACCTGTGATTTATAGACCCTTTTGAATTCAAATTCAACCGTTCCCCCAATATTCGGCTCATTAATGAGAGATTGGCGGTAGATAGTCCCAAATCTAGTTCTGACTTTATGTCTTAATTGCCCACCGTCCACTCCTCGTTGCCCTAAATTGGACATCTTGTCATGAATAGTGACACCAACGATCACTTTCCATCCTACCCGTGTGGCAGTGTAGGCCCTTCTGTGCGAACGTGACCCATGCATCATACTGATCCTGCGCACAGTATCCATGTCATGCAGCTCCCATACAAACTCTTTTATAGTCCCATGCTCTCTTTCAACTGCTTGGAGCACTGATACTGTGCTTCCTATGGATAGCCGGGTGGTCACACCACTGGTGTAAGGCTTCAAGTCACCTTCCAACCCGGTCTGCGGGCCTTCCTTAGTTACCCTCATGTCAGTCAGCGCCTCGCATTCTTCCTTATGTGGTGCGCTTCCCTGGTTACTTTGTCTGATAAGGTGCTGTCGTAGCCATGGTACCAAAGCCAAAAATTCTTGGCAACAATCTTCTAGTGCGATGGTATGGCTACCCATATGTTGTCTTGTCCTTCTATCGACGCGTATCACTTGTGCGATTTCAGTTTCCAGTTTTTTTATTTTTTTGTCCATTAACATTCTTCTCTGCTTTAGTCATACCCGATCTTCTTCAAGTTCATGAAGCTCAAAGTTCCCTTACCAAATGGCTTCTTGAGTCTGCATATGTTCGTCCTCACACGACTGCATAATCTCTTTGCTCTGGTCCATGTGTGTTGTCCCAATTGTGGGAGTTATTGCATGAGGATTATTTTCCAAAGCTACAGCCTCGACTTTGCTCATTGTCTTTGGAATCATTCCCACGCTCAGGTTCTTGTGCATGGCCCTATAGGCCCATTGAACCACTAGTATGCATAGGTCCCAATCAATTTGTTTCGCCTAGTAAACTATGTTCATGATTCCGCATAACTTTCTAAATGCCCCAACATGGAATACTTGTGGTGTGTGTCACTTTTTCGGCTACCGTGTCGGGTTTTGATTTTCGATCCTTAGTTTGGGATGTGCTTGCACAACACACGTTTGGACCCATCGACACAGGTGGGCATGCAAGTTGCTTTGTCCTAGTTGCCCAACCCTCGTTCGATGATAGGGGCTTCCAAACCGCAAGTGCATCTGCCTTCTACATTTGCGCTAGTTTACAATGGTCTTCTAATGTGTACTCCACCATCATGTGGGTGTTGTGTGCAACGCCCATCCCATAGCACCATACCGCTGATGTTCCGCTACTATGCTTTCAAATTTGTCCAGGAATTCATCCACTGCTGTCACCTCATGATAGGTTGGCTGTTCCCTTTCCTCCATTGTCATGCAAAACAATTATCTAATCATCATGTTGCAATTTAGCATTGTTACTTCGTGCTGCTGGTTCTACCAGCATTCTACTTCTTCATTTGAATCCGAATTATAGGAGTTGTCACACTCCCACAAGATTCTCCCATCTGTAGTCGGGTTCAATCGATCCTGGTCTTGTGTCATTATCTGGTAAATACAATCTAGCTCATTGTCACTTTCATCCTCGTGCACTGATTCGATGTGGTGTGCTCCTTTAGCTTGGTCTAGCGGAACTACTACGTGTAGGGACATTTTCTTGAATATCACCTTCCGCTTCTTGAGGTTGATGACTCCATTCATATCAATGGCCCAGTCTATTCCTAGAAATGCGGGATAAGGATTATTGTCATCGACAATCTCTATTACTTCAAAGTTTGTTTACGTGCTCGTGCCTTCGATATCAACTATTACCCCCTCCAACCTCCCCATGGGCAAAATATTCTGTTGGTTCGCCATTCGTAATTAAATATGGGACCACTATAACACAGTCTTAGCCATGCGGTCCCATGTCTGCTTTGGTAACACATTTTCATCCGAACCCAGGTCTAGTATTACTTGATCCATTTCATACTCACCAATTTGTGCCATCAATCTCATTTCCCTCCCGATGCGTAATGCATGCTTTCCCAGTTTCCAGGCTACGCGCGGTTCCCCTGACCCTACACACCTAGTGATCAATACCTGTAGTCCTTTAGCTACCTTATTGTCGCACAACAGTTTCATGAATGTCTCCAAAATGGTAGTAAGCATATAAGGATCCATCCCTAGCTCTGGTTGATCCTTACTACCTGAAGTGGAGGCCTCCGCAAAGCTCTTCTTAGCTTCCATGAATGTCTCCTTTGCACGTTCTAAGTCAAACTCGGGTTCCTTTGTAGGAGCCTTGTGAACCCATGTATCTTCCTCTGGCTTCTCCCCCTTATCCTCCCCTGTGGTTCCGTCGCTTCTGAGCACAATGTTCACATTTAGGTCTTTTTCGCGTGGTTTAGACCTCATCAGTTGAATATTTTGAGTTAGAGCAGGTTGGAGTACCCCTTTCTCATGCATTTGTGTGATCAATGTGGGACACTCTACCATTTCATGATCAAACTAAGCATAGTATGAACAAGATACTCTCTTCAGCTTTGTACAATTGCAAGCATAGTGCCCTGGTCCTCTGCAATTGTAACAAATTAACTGTCCACAGCCCCTTCCTAGCCCCATTCCTCCTCATCCTCGACCTCGCCCCTGAAATCCAGCGTGCACCATCGTTGCCGCTAGGTTGAGGGCTTGTGTTTCTGTCTGCATTTGATATGTTGGGGTCTGATCCATCATTAGCTAGTAGCTATGACAAGTATGCTCGTCGTGGCCCACCAACCTAGAAAAATTACAAAACAGTTGCTTGGGTGCCGGTGTATACTTTTGCAAGAAATGACAATTATCCGTCGTGTGCTTTCCTCCTATCTGACAGATCACACACCATAGTGTGGGTGTCACACTTGGCCCTGCCTACGCCTCTGGTCTTAACGGCATTGGCCCCCTTCCTACCAAATAGTTCACGAATACTGGACAGTGATCCTTATCATGGCCCTGGCCCTTGCATTTTATGCACCATACTTCCTCATGTGCCTCTAGCCAAGGTACCCTATCCTGCTTCAAGCTCTGCATTTCCAGGTAGAGATTTTGTAGTTACACGTGGATTTTTTGAACTCCCAACCCCGGATCTTGTATCAATGTCTCATGCAACCTCATCGCCATTTCCAACGCTTCAGCCTGGGTAGAAAGTTTCTATTGCGACAACGCCGTCCTTAAGTGCGGTGTTAGAGATGCCACGAACCATGTGCAATGTTGTGCATCCATGAGCATCATATTAGCCTCATGGATCGTACTCTTCAGCCATTGATTGAGATCCTAGGGGGTCTCGCCTGGAAGCATCGCAATCTCTTTAAACGTGATAATTGACTGTGTCTTTGATTTCGGCTGGCTAAATTCTCTGTTCAACGCATTCTGGATCTCTGCTATTCCTACATTTGGGTGATCATTACAGTTCCTGATATACCATGTCAACGCGCGATCCTGTAGTGGGCTCACCAATGTAGCCTTCTTAATGTTGTTGTCTGTGACCCCTTAAGCTTCCCACACTGCTCTTACCATGAACCATAATTGGTTCAGATCCTCATTCCCTACTCCTCTAAATACGGGTAGCTTGATCCCACTCACCATGATGAACTATGGGTTTGGTGGAGGTGGAGTGGGTGGAGATGGAGGTGAAGGAGGTGAAGTGGGTGGTGGCATGGGTGGAGGTGGTAATTGCGGAATGCGTTGCCTTATCAAACTGATCGTGCTTCTTAAAGAGACTCGAGTGAGCTCTTCCTGCTCTCTCGTGAAGGTGAAATTAAGGGACTATTTCTTAATTCCTCGCTACCTTTGTAGATCTTTCCACTCCACGTCGTTCCAAACATTAACGTATTCGCATAACCCACTTTTCACATAACAACATCTTAATCCAAGTATTCAAAGATTTAATGTACTTACCTTGCAATCCCTTGAGAAAATGTCGTACTTCTTTGTTGTAGCTCACAGTTGTGTCTACCGCGAACTCTATGGTAAATCCCCCTATTATCTGGTTGAGCCAATGGTCCACAGCTCGCACGATATTATTTTCTAACGCCTCTAGTCTGTGCACTAATTCCGAAGTCCACACTATCAGTTGGTCGAGCTTACACCTTCCCTGGCTATCGGCTAACCTCACGATCCACTTGTACAGTTCAGAAGGAAAGGATGCAAAGAAGATCTTGTGGATTTCCGTATACACGTAGTGATCCAGCCACCTTTTCTCGGATACCTGTGGAGTTGTGTTTTCCTGCGTCACGAACTCGTGAATATTCTTTTCCAACCACATCTTCAATTTCCTTCTTTGTTGGGTTCCAGTGCCATGACGTCACAGATCCCTTAGGTAGATCCCAGTCCTAGCAATGGAACCATTTGTTGACTACGTGGGGCCTAACCCAGGTTTAGTAGTGAGTTTAGCTAAGTAAGTCCCTGTATTACTAGCCCTTTCGGCAACAATCCGTGGAGCGCGGACAAAGGTCTCAACTGAAGTAGTATGGGAGGGTGCTGGAACCACGTTTTTGCACCCTAGGGATGTCTTGATGAGGGTTCTAGAGGTTCGCGATCATAATCTGCGCGCTGCACTACTCCGCGCAAGATTTATATTCTTCGTAACCCATGAGCACCTTCGTATGAATCCAATTCGATCCTTACTGTGCTCTTATATTAGTGCTTAACTTAGTTTGTGCGGGCCCAATATTCTTATTATTTATTCAACTTCCAGATTAGCGGGAGTACTTAGAAACAATATAAATGCATAAAGATAACCAGAACGTAGAAATATAGATCTACAAATAGACGCACAATAATCTGAATCAATATTATCTTTATTAATACTTAAGTTCTGTTACAGACCCAACTCCGCCCTACGCACTCAACTGCAGGGGTCTATGCACTCAGTTGTAGGCTCTACTAGGCCTCTATGCACTCAACTACAGAGCCTCTCCCTACCACTACGACCTAATAGAATTTAGATTTCACTTCTATCTTCTAACTATGCGTTCACATCTATTGGTTACTTGTCAAAACTTCAAGACTACCTTTACACTTAGAGCCTCGATCTATTTATACAATCCCATGGTTCACGAACCATGGGTAGGCTGACACACTCTACATTAAATTACATTATCTTAGGGTAGACAACCCTAGACTCTCGTGCTCTTCACCTGCATTTCGCAGGGTCTTTACATTACACTTGACCAAAATTCAGGCTTCAAGCCCCAAAAACATGTTATGGGGGGATCTGCTGCCCAACAACGATAAGGCATCAAAAGAGCGTCTTGGTCATCATTTCATGGTCTTTCATGCTACAAAGGTTTAAAGGTCCAAATCATGGTATTAGATGTCCATTTAGTGTCATCATTAGGCCATATCATCAGTGAGTCATATAGGGGTCATGTCATCACCTTATGTCACCATTAAGGGAGTAGTAATTAGGGAAAAAGTGTTCAAAGATATTCCAAAGGTACATGTATCCCTCATGGAGATGTAAATTTTCCTAATAAAGCTGCAAAACTGTAGTACACTATCACATTTCATCATTCCTGAAAAAAGACAAGTGATGTCACATCACTACCTAAGAAAAAATTGACTTTTCAAGCTATAAATACCATATAAAGCATTCAAGCATATCATTCTATATTCATAGAGCACCTCTCCACCATTCATCTTCATCCCAGCCACCAGAGCATTGAATTTCCTCATTAAAACCCTTGCTTACCTCGCCTTGTTGCACTTCTCGCACCTTCACTGCGTTTTTTACCAACACGTTGCATTTTTGGTTTTGGAGCTAAAAGGAGGCTATCACAAGGTTCATTCAACATTCTACAGGTTCAAGAGGCTCTAATATAGTAAGTGTAACCTCTCATCAGCTCTCTTTCAATGAATTTTCTTTAGCAAATGGTCAAATCCCTCTCTTAGGGTTCTATGCCGTGTTTTTGGGTTAACTTAGTGTTTTCATCATTTCAGTTAGAAAAAATCCTAGTTTCCTACCCTAACACCCTTGACCACACTCCATACACCTCCCCAAGACATTTCCCACACTCATCTCCCTCATTCCCATCATTTTCCCCTAAAACCCTAGCCCACACTACATTTTTGCCAAATTCTGGGTTAGGACTATGTTTTAGCCTTTTTCCCCACTTCCCCTCACTCATTTCAACTGATTCCACCTCCCAAGTCTCTCTAACATCTATCCCTACCCCCTATAATGTTCCTAGAAATTGCCCTAATCCCGTTCCCCTCAAATCCCTTACCTAAACTAGCTGCCCCATTTTCCCCTGTTTTCCCTATCCCACCCTTCCCTTCCCTCCAAACAAGCTAGGGTTTATACCATGAAAACTAATACCATGGACAATGAGAAGAGTAAATATGAAAATGGATGGAACATCTATAGATTTGAACCATCCAATATGAAGGAGATCAATGCTTCTCCATTCATCAAAAGATCATTTGAAGATGTTGGTTGCTTAGGGTTTTGTGAAAGATTTCAAGAATTTGGCTACCATGCTAAGTTGACTAGTCTATTTTCCACCAATTTGAAGAGAAACAACACCACCCTAGCAAAGATGGAATTCTTGGTATTAGAAGAGGTGATTGGCATGATGTTTAGGGTTTTGAGGTCATTCGCTACACACAGGGAAAATCTTACATCAAAATACGTTTTTGAAGTAATGAAGATGAATTTCAAAAACATGAAAGAGGTTTTTGTTAATAATAGACCAATGAACAAAACCCTCCTTCAATATATCCACATGTGTTATTATTTGAGATAAATTCCCAAAACACAGTTTCTACAGGAGAGTTGATGCACTTCTAGACAACTTGACTTCAAGTCAGTTTTTCAGGGGTTTGGAGCAGGTATTTGTAGTGCTTTATGACTCTATTGTGTATTATACATCATAATATTTCCAAACATACCATTTTCAGCCCAAAAATCCTCTTTAAAGGCCTCAAAATCACACTCCAAACTTTCACTGTGCTTCTGCAATTATTTCATTGCATTTTTAGTGACCAATTTCAAACTTGGTTTCTGAGAAAATGGGAACGTAGTTGTGAAACAAGAGAGAGAGGTGTGTCTTCAAAACCTAATTATATAAAAAAAGTCCCCATTTTCTAAAAATTTTTGTGGTTATAGATATATTTCTCCATAATTGAGCCTCATTTTTGTAGAAAACCCATAAATTTGACCCTCGAGAAGCATAGCATGGCCACATTGCACTTTTTTCTCACGGCCTCCAAATGAAAAATGGCTTACATGTATGGAAATATATTAGTACCTACATCACATATATAAAATTTATTTTTCATTTCAGCTCATAGTTTGGGAGAAAAAGGTAAAAAACCTAGCCAATTTTCATGTTTCTGCCACCCTTTTAGACCTCACGCCACGCTCCTTGAGTAGTTGTGGAAAATTGACTTTTAAGTGGTCTTGAAGAGGATTTTTTGCAGAATTGAAGCTTTATAGGCCTATTAGACATCCCCATATTTTCAAGGATACCATTTGCAGCCCAAAACTCCTCCGAGAAGGCCTCCAAAACATCTTTTCGAAATTTGCTACGCTTTTCACATTTCGTTGTGCTTCTATGGAGAAACCTATTTTCGAAGTTTTCATGGTCAAGAGTTGATTTATTTTTATATAATTAATGTTGAGATAATTCTAAATGATGTAATTAATTTTTCTAGATATGGTAGGAGTGGATTATATTGTAATTAATACTTTCAAATCCAAACTAACTCAGTTAGTCTAAATAGGGAGTTGGTTTCTAACCTCACTAGTTTTAGATATGGTTAAATATTTTGATGTAAATAGTTCCTATGATGATGGAGTCAACCCCTGAGCTGGGGAATATCTTTTTCTCATCTATATGTAGCTTGATATAAGTCAAATGAAGGGTTGGATGCTTGTGAGTCAAAGGGTTTGAAGCTAGTGTACACCATCACTTTTGCAGGAGTAATACAAGCAGTTTGCAACTATTATCTTAGGATTCCTGTGGTACTATTTTTGATAGTGTTTCTTATTTGTTTTATCATCGGTATGAATGTTATGTCTCCTTAATTCCATCTTAATTCTTTCATGTGATCATCTCAGTAGTCTTCAAGCAGAATTCAAATGTTTATGCTATGTTTGATGATATTTTTCATGTTTATGTTTAATTTCCTCTAATAAATGAATTCATAACTCATATGATCATTTTGATCCTTCAATTTTTCAACCCTACACCACTGTGACAACTTAAAAATTTCATTGAACATACCTACCTTTCCCCATTATATCTCTACAACTGATCTTTTGAAACCCTAACCTAGTTTTCTAGACCTATTGACTCTACTATAGCAAACCCTAAATTTAGACACATTGATATTTGAATATCTAACCTAAGATCTATCTTCCTCTCCAGTCACTTATTAGCTATGAGATCATAGAGAGAGCCCTCCCTGATTTGGTAGGTCTAGCTATTAGATCCAAAGATGGTTTGAGGTTACCTCCATTGGACTCCTTTCTCAACCTTAGGACACTATGGAGTGCTAACGTTTTTGGCAACCATACTGTGGATGCGAACAATTTCATATTCCCCGAGAAATATCATCAAATTTTAGATATAATTTGCTAATGGTGGACATCGGTTAGAACATATGAAGGCTGAACCATTCACCTGGTGACTCCAACTTGATCCAAAGACTCCACTGGCAGTAGGATCTAGAAAATGAGATGAGTTCTATATCCATAAGATACGTTCCTTTAAGACGAGATCACATTCTAGTTTTTCCAAACCACATGCCTTTTGTATATTTGTAGACTTATTTTCCGAATTTCAAAGACCAGAAAGGAGATGATGCTACTCTTCACTTGGTTAAATTTCACATGCATGTGCTTAAGCTAAAGGTTCACTTGCATGAAGACTGTCTCATGAAGATGTTCATGGTAACCTTAGAAGGAAAAGAACGATCTTGGTATGAAGGTCTTCCATCTACTAGTATTTATTATCTTAAATATCTCATTAAGCATTTTTTTACAAGTATAGAGAGTCTCATCCTTCTTTGTCATTGGTTGAGGATTGTTGTGAACATTTTGAGGTCTTCATTCAAAATCTAGAGAATTCTTATGGTGATGAAGAGTTGATGGATGAATAGATCCTAGAGGCTTTGCATGAGAACCCTTTCCATCACCAAGAAGAACATGTGTCTTCTTCGTTAAATGAAAGTGAAACTGAGCAGGATCTCAATGATGACAACCATCTTCCATCTTTTGCAGTTGATTACAATTCACAACAATCTTGTGATCATGATGGAGAACTAGTAGAGGTTAGTAGCCTTGATTCTCAATATACATATGATAATGGTCATTTTAGATGCCCTCTTCTCCTTGATAAATATCCTAGTTCTAAGTTTGTTTGCATTAAGATCCCCGAGATTCATCATTCATCCATTGAGTTTGAAAGTAATGAGTAATAGTTGCATGAGAACGCAACCCAATACTATGGGATTAAAGGGGTATATGATATATAATTGCATCTTGTTGTGCCAATTGTGGAAGAGTATATTGAAGGTAATATTTTCAAAATATTTGATGAATCTTTTGATCAAGAAACTTTCAATCCAGATTTACGTGAACAAACATGCACGTGAACAAACACTCATACATGTAGCTTCATTTTTGTAGGATGTTAGACTTCAAATTGACCATCATGAGTTGCAGGAAAGTAGTGAAATAGAAGAGGTTGTTTTAGAGACTCTTGCACATGATGTGCTTCCTCCAGATTTAGAAAATGAAGAGTGTGCTTGTATTTCTATTGACTTTCAAGATATGGTAATATTCCAGATTATTATAAACCCTTTTACCAATTTGTTATAGCCATATAGGAAGATGAGCTTTACTATATTTATGGATCATGTGCACATTTTTAGTGGACACTTGGAGTGGCCTATATTTTGTTTCTTCGGCTTACTCAAAGAAAGTGTCAACAGGATTCAAGTAAGTAGCCACATTTACAAACATATTTTCAGTCCCTAGCATTAACACCTACCTTTTAACTTTTATCATTTTTTCTATTGTAACAAATTTATCCATCAATATGATGTCAGCTCTTGAATATGTTGTCTTAGCCTCGTCCATAGTCTATTCAATCTACTTCAACATCTCATCATTTGATTTTTGAAACAAAATCCCCTCGTCATTCTCCTCACTAATTTTTAAAGCTTTCAATGTTAGAGGTATTTCTTTCACAGTAATTTATGTGAGTTTCCTCTTAAAAGGATTACACTGAAAGCTAAAAACTACATTATCCATGCTCGTCTGAGATGGCCGAGGTAGTTCCTACTTACTTTTCCCTTGATCAAAAGAGATGGGTTGAACCATGAATATTTACAATACCTTCATTGTTGTATATTTTCATCATTCACAATAACTCATTCAACATTAGCTAACTTTAGTCTCACACTTTGAAATATAAGTATATGCAAGTAGGCTAGTTGATTTTCTCAAATATGAAATAATATGAAAATAATCAAAATTCCAGAGTATGTCTTTTTCCAATTTTATTCTTAGACACAAAATGGAAATAAATCAATTATGCCCTTTGTCTAGCCAATTTTAGAGAAAAAAATTAATCAGGAATGGACTTTTGTATCCTATAAGGAATCACGAATGACAGTAAAGTTGGGCATTAAAAAGCACTGTCCAACCCTAGTTTCTTGCGTTAGATAAATAATCCTTCTAGATGCTATGGATATCCTATAAACAACCTTTTGTAGTAGTTTAATTTTCATATAGAAATACAAATTATCTATGTACTTTGAATAACCTTCGAGGAATTTCCTTGGGTATAAGGTTGTAGAGAAAAATTATACGTGCTTCTCTTTTATGGAACTATCCTTACAATCCTTAACAAATTTTGTATAAGAGAAATTTTTTGGATAATGGAACAAAACCAAGTTGACCCAAGTGAAATTCCTAAAGATGAAGAACTGAGAAGTTGAGCCAAGTGAAATTCCTAAAGATGAAGAACTGAGATGTTGCATTTAGATCCAAAAAAATATTTTAGCCAAATAAGCTGGAAAATTTATAGAAGTTTCATTTAGATTTACAAACACTTCCTTCATGAACATAACATTGACTCACCTAACTTGAGGTCGTCAGCACACGCTTGAATGATATTTAAGAGTGAGACCAAGTTATGATATAAAGGTTTTAATGAATGGGTCAAAATTGGAAAAGAGAAGGGTGTAAATTCATTAGGATTTTTTTACTAAAATTTGTAAGAAACTCATCTTTCCCTCATCAATCCAACTTTAAAATTGTTCAGTTAAGTCTCTAACAGAAAAACGTTTCTTGTAGCAGGGAGATTGAACATTCTAGATAAATAATTTTGGGATACCTCAAAAAAGATTTGATGGCTCTCAGGCTCGATAATTCTTCTAGTATTTGGCCGTAAATTCCTTATGAGTAACATGATAGAGTAGGGATCATAATGAAATGGAGGTAAGGTAGCTTGTAAGACTCTAGTTTAGAATAAACACTAATATGTTTCTTTTCCACTTAGTTTCTATAATTCCATTCTTATTGTATAAATATTGATGTTAATCAACTGTTTATCTTTTCCCTGAGACCACAGGTCGAAGAAACTACCTTCAATTGAGTTTTCAACCATTTGATATCAAATGTTCTAGTTTACTAATTACGACTATGATAGATTCTAAGAGCTAAGACATGCGTACTTACCTAATACTTTAATCACTTAGCTCTTTGGATAGGAGTCTTCCAGCAAAAACTGAGATGGTGGTTGATGCTTTTTTCAAGGACAAATGTAGGACAATTTAGTAATCAAAATTCTTTAAGATATGGATGAGGTAACATTTAATCCAAACAATACACCATTTATTTATCTTTCAATGCTAAACCATCAAACAAAGATATGAATGGATAGAGCAATGATGATAGTGCGTTAGTTGGTAAGTTGGTTTAGGCCATATATGATCACATGCATGGGATTAGCCTCAAGACGATTATCCTTTCCATCACCATTGGGTTGACTTTAGGGTGGCCTAGGCTTTGCTATAATCAACATAAGTCTATGCCCAGAAATTTAAGGGTCAATGGATCAAGGGTGTGACAACCCTATGATGGGCATGGAGATCCCATCTATACTACGGGTTAGTTTCCACCTGAAATGACGAGAACTGTTGGGTACAATTTTTGTAATCCGTTGATCATTTTTGGGCAGAGGGGCGATGATTAATAAAAGATGCATAAGTTTTCTCAAAAATACTAATACTTTCAAAAGATTTCAATCATGGGAAAAAACATTCAATTAATTGGATAATGTGATTTTTGTTAGCTTTGTTGGTTTGGGAAATGTAGGCTATACAATGAGACTCTAAGCACGTAGGGATATGAAAAATAATATGATAAGGAGCTATCATACGCGTCAAATGGAGATCGTATGCCAAAGTTACGACCCCGGGAAATTGATGTACCAATTTACCCAAAACGGGGCCCACAATTTGGCGTTTCATCTTCTAAGGGTCGGTTTTGGAATGTGAAGGGTTTTCCATTGTTTCTCAATAATAAATAGGCCTTCGAGCCTCATTGTAACACAAGTTGGGGAACAGTTCAGAGACATGTAGCCGCACATCTCTTCTCAGAGATAAGCTACCATCGTCCTAGCTGGTTTATTTCCAATTCTGGTTGTAAGCATATTTCGGTATTTTCCATTAATGAAATGAAGTATTATTTCCGCTGCATCTCTTTATTTATGGTTATCGCATCTCTGTATTTATGGTTATCTCTGTAATCTATTACGTTCCTGTTTAAATCTGGATCACACAGTAATAACAATATGGGGGCAATAGGGGCACAACAATATTAATAAGGGGTATAACTACAATAGTAATGGGGTAATCACTAGTATTATAGGGACCCAACAAATTCTTCCATGTATAATTTAGAATTAGTTGCATATTTGTAGGTGGATGTTAAGAGAATATCTCAACATCCCTATTCATATTTGAAATTGGTTGGATCTCACAAGCATCATAAATATGTGTTGTATCCATGTGATTTAAGCAATATAATAAAATTGTTCCTTTGTGTGTGTATACCTCTATTTTTAACTAAGCTCAACATTGACAAAGGCTTATTTTAACAGTCTCTGACCAGAATAGCGAATGAACAATAAATATTGTGGCAAAAGCTCTCGAGCATTTGTAATGTGCTCTAAGCCACAGGATCAAGCCACGTGGAAGATGATATGTTGTATATTCGTTAGCAAAGACTTGGTATGGCTCTCAAATGACACATTAGATAGTTGACCTACACAAAAATATGGGATCATAACCTATATTATATATAGGTAGGATTGGCATGTCGAATGCCATAAACTGACCTATGTATTAGTGATTGGTTACCATGTGGTGGGTCAAAATAAGCACATTGGTAAACACACACTATGGACAAAAATTGAAGTGGATCTGACACCCCTCATTTCAAGACATAAATTACAGTCAGAAGGATAATGTGACAAGTCACATTGTGTAGCTTGGTTATCAGAAAATGTGTATTGTATATCATAGGCCGTGGGTTTGAAATTGATCATCAAATAGGTTCTAAAGTTAAAGAAGTGTTGACACTTGAAGAAGAACTAGACCCTGGAAGGGTAAAACTACAAAGGTATGTGCATTTCATTATTTCTGTCAAGCTCATTATGGACATTCGAAAAATAAAGATTTGTATATAGATTAAAATAATGACATGCAAAGACTAAGTCTTGTATAAAATAAATTAGGATTTTGGAAGTATGATAGTAATGATTTGATAACAAGTCTTATTGTTTCTAGGGTTTTTATATCGTGTAGATATGAAGGATCTAAGGTATGCAAAGAATTTGCAAAGCAGATCTTGAAGACCTTTAAATCTAGGGTTTTCCAACTAACTCTTATGTATAGTTGTAGAACTTTATAATTTGTAATTAACAAGGCTTGGCATCTAGGGTTTGTAAACCCTAGAAAAATTTGGAATAAAAGGGGAAACCCTAGAAATGGAGACCCTAACTGATTATTTCTGTTGTGAAAGGAAAAAGGACCTAGTTCTTTAGCATGGCAAGTACTATGTCAAACTCATATGAAGACGAGGTATGATGTGAAAGATTAGATCCTAAGATCTAGAAATTAAGTGCATTGAGGTTTTGTGGCATACTTATAGAAGTTATGCATAATGACTGAATGGCATCTAGGGTTTGCAAGGTGACTGATCTAGGGTATGTATTAAACCGTAACAAAAGTTGAATTAAGGAAAATCAAATGGATTGAAGATAAAACCCTAGGAATGAGTGTTCTAGTTAAAAGTAAAAACCCTAATAAGGGTAAGTCAAGTAGTTTCTAGGGTCTACATCTAAAAAACTAGAAATTCACCTTTGAGAAATCATAGAAACCCTAGGTTGACTGGATTAACATTATGTTGTCTTTGTATATCTTTCTTGGTTGCACTTTCTGATGAAAATTGCAAATACATAATGAAGGCTTTCAATAGTACGAAATAAAGATGAGAAGGATGGAGGAACAAAGCAAAGAAACACTTGTGCCTATTGATGACTTCTTAAAAATGACGAGCATGATGGAAATGATATTGAAGCTTCCAATTAAAGAGTTCATTTCAAGAACATATTGATGATTAAAAGATGAAGAAGAAGCTTGTTTCAATATAGAACATGCAAATAGATTTTGAATTTAGAGGGATCAAATAACATAATTTGACATGATGCCTCAACTAAGAGGAAATTATGATATGGTAACTCTGATATCAATACGACCTGGCTCCATGGGATGACATATTGCAAAAGCATGTCAAGAAGCTGGAAGGAGAGTTTATTTGACATTTACATTTGTGTATGAAACACACAGACCATGTGGAAGGATGTTGATCTCAAAGGAAACAAGTAAACATAATATGTTATCTTGACGAGAGGCCATCATGATGAGGGAACTATGATATTGACGTTTTTGTATTGGCTATCTGGTTTATATATGGTTTTGCTACCTGGAAGAATGTTGCAGAAATGTATAATGGCAACTGAGACAAGTATTTGTTTTTAAACTCAAAATCGTGGATTGAGTGGATGGCTTTGGTAATCCTTGGAGGATTATGTGGTCAAGATGTCTACATGTTCTAGGGATTGAAAGGTAGAAGTACAAGAAGATAACTTGATGTGTATGTTACGATGACACTAAATATCACTTTATATCTACTTTGATTGGATTAATATAATGCCTTTGTTGATGTTAACTAGAGGAAAGTGATAGGAAAGGTTGATGGCCTAAACCCTATCATAGAATGAAGAAAGTTTGGCTTCATTAAAAAAATCTCAATATGATGAGATGCAGAATGGAGGAGTAACCATGCAGCTACTACTTGAAGATATCCATAAATAACTAGTAGTTGATGTATTGATAAAGACACGTGATTACGACTTCCCAATTGAAAGGAAGTAAAGAATCTTGTCTCTATTGGAGAGGGAGTAAGAAGTCTCCTTAAAGTATTTAAAAATGAGCAAGGATCTATTCCCTAATCAAGAGGGAATGAGGATTATCTCCCTGGTTTAGAGGAAGTGATGATGGACATTATATCCTCTTCTTCATGTGTCATGCACTAGGACAGGACTAACAATTGTACATCTAGTGAAGGCCATGGAGGGAGAATGGGGTCCAGAGGATTGGCTAAGCATCTGAGATTTCCTTGAGGATAGAGAATCCAAGATAGGATGCATACCGACATTCTTTGAGTATTGGACATGTATCCATGACAAGAGTGATCAAAGAGGACTGATATTGTTTGAGGATTGGGAATCCAAGATACAAATAGTCCTAAAAGGGCATACCCAGTGAACATCCAAATGGGGTATGTTCCTTTAGAGTTAGTGTGATGTCTCACATAAAGCATCCTAACATTATGCTCTGATATAAGTAGAGCTTGTTAGTTAAGGCCTTATTATGTTGATAATGTTCGTTATGATGTTGATTCTTAAAGATGGCTTATCAATCCAACACTTTTTATGAGAATATTTCAGTTTGAGAGTATCCTTGTACCAAGTGTACAATTATGAATAGCTCCCTAGTTAATAGGGAGTGTTGAAGAATGTAACTAGTTTTGGTGTTCATAATTTGTACAATTATGTAAAAAGTAAAGGAAAAGAAAAAGATAAATTATTATTATTTTTCTAGACAAGCATGTTCTCCATGCTTCCAAGTTTTTTAGTCAAAGTCATATTTGGATCTATTGTAAAAGAAAAAGAAAAATAAATTTAATATGCAATTTTGGGTCAGAAACCCCTCTAGGTGCCAATTTGGCCTACATGTCAAGTAGGTCGTGCCCCAATTGACATGTCCATTTTCACCCTCTTTGAGAAGTATTAATAGAGGGAAGATGGAGCTAATTTGGACACAAACTTGCATGATTTTTGGTCTAAAATATCGTAGAAAGGATAGAGATGATGAGGAGGGACGAAGTATGAGAAATAAAGTTTTGTCTTGGTATATATCTGGTTTTTGATCTCTTGTTGATGGATTTGTTGGAAGGAAGGAAGGTTTGGCTTGGCATCTAGACGGGGAAGTTTTCTATGGTCATGGGTCTCGGATGTCTCAATTTGGATCTGATTCTATAAGAAGAGAATTTTTCTTGGTTTTTCCTTTGGAGGAGTTTTTCCCTAGATTGGAGCCTATATCTTGTGTTATTTTGTTTATGTGATCATGTTCATGTTATGATACTTGTTTGATGAAATAACCAGAATAAAAATTTAATAATAAGCCAACTAAGTTCACAAGCAATTATTATAAATAAGGAAATATAAATTAAACTATAAAGCCTCCCGATTTCCAACACACAACACCCTTTAAATTTCATTCAAGAAAGCTACAATGTAGTTTTGATCTTTATGTTTCTCTTTTAGGACTCTACCTAAAATATTTTTTAGCTTCCAATGTAAGGTGATTGAGTTCAGATAGTGGTTCCTTCTTCCCCTGGTATGTCCAAGGTCAAGAATCTAGTTAGTTACTTGCTCCATGATCTCAGAATTAGAATATGCATGGAAGTAATTGAAAATGTAATATTCTAGTTAACGAATTTAATCACGGATGTTCAGAGGGGTAATAGAGTGAAAAATGACTGTGACTTCCCCAACTTGTGCCTAGGCCATTGGAATATCTTGATGTCCTCTGCCCCACTACCTCTTCAGTTATGCATGCGTATCTGAGGCATAATTCCTCCAGAAGAGATTCAACACAAGATAGGATAAATGTCAAATAATAGACTTGAACAAAGAGAAAGGGAATGATCGAATTTAGGGCCAAAGAAAAGAAAAGAGTAATAATGAGAAAAAGGCATCTTGGGTTTACTGAACATAAAAGTACCATGTAAAGAAAACACTACATCCCACCACAAAGAAGAAATTCTCTGATGCCGATATATATTAGAGAACTAGTCCCAAAGCACCCAAAAAGGAATTAAACAAAATACTCCATAATGAAACTCACGATACTCAAAACCAAAATAAGAGATATCATGAATAAAAGGGTAAGTTTGGAGCCTAAAGCCACGACACCTCTTAAACCAATATAAATTTGCCTCTGACACAACATTCAAGGAGGTGTCACCAACAAAAAATAACCTTATCTGTTTTGGAGAATTTGACATCTACGAATAAATACTAATTCCCTAGATAAGTAGTTGTATCTAGAACAAAAATTTAAAGTGTTTTAGACGTTTCCTATAAGCAATAGATAAGATGAGAAGATGAGAAGACCTACTTGTAGTTCCTCTTTCCTCTTGTCTCCCTTGTATCGATCCTGTCGCTCCTTCCTGTACTTAATACGCTTGAGAAGTACCCTGTAAACACAACAGAAAACAAAGAACCGATCAAAGCACAAGATCTATTGAATATAAGTGAAAGGAATCATATACAATTCACACATATAAGCACTATGAAACAATACAAACATATGGGAGAAAGGTTCAAACACTTTATTAAATAGAAGAAGGAATTACAACCATTGGTATCTCATTCAAAGTCATTCCTCCAACTTGGATCCCATTCACATCACATCAAAAGCATGACAAACTTGTAGCATTACAATACTTGCTTCAAAGCCAAATCTCATAGCAACATTATCTCCTTACAATTCAACATAATCCAGCCCCTAATGACTTAGATGAGTGGTCAATTTATAGGAATATGAAGGAGTTTTTGTCATAAATGGTGGCATTGAATGGCCTTCCATACTTAGAATTAGTTCCATGGAGGAAGGGACGAGAGTATAGGATGCACCTTAACTCATTCCTCATCCATTTTCGAGCTCATAGGAGTTGGTAAGTGAGGGAACCTTCTAGATGATTCCAAAATATAAGAATATTCCCCAAACCCTATGTGAATTTCGCTCATTCTCACTCATCGCAGGTGAAAGGAAGCCTAAGTGCTCTACAGAGCACCCTGACAGTGGACTCAACTGCTATGTAGTGCACCTTTACAAAGGCTTACCTACGCTGGTCCCTCTAGAGGCTATTTCTGGATGTCTTCAAGTCATGAAACTGTCTGGGAAGGACGCATTCAAAGGGTTGACTTGTTTAGGGCATGAAGAAACTGAAATTAGGGTTTTATGAGCCCTAAAACACCGATTTGGATGTTGGGATTGATGTGCCCAAATGGATCTGTAACAACTGCCCCCTAAAGCATGAAGTGGGAAAAATGCCAATGTCAAATGAAATGATTTACGATGTGATGAGGAGGTATCGAAATGGAAGGTGACCTGCATCAATTACAATACATATATCATGAATTGCTGAGGGAAGGCATACCCATGCTCAACTTATAAACTTTCATTACATGTACATAAACAGTCGTCTACAGATATAGACACATGATCGAAATGACCATCAATGTAAAGCCTTGTACATATGATTTAGTACTCCTGAAATCGCAGCTCAGACGGATGAAACTAGGTCCGGGGTCTTTTATCTCGTTCAATTGTTCGCTCAAGTACGAGTCTAACCATGTAAATATGTGATCTAAAGTCGAACATGGGAAGACACCATCTGATTACCAGCCAATGATGTAAGCTATTAACAAATGTGAGAGAAATCACGATAATGAAAATGATCCTCAAGGTACTGCAGTACATGTTGCATGGTGTGAATGGATGATTTGATGTCGAACACCATACAAAGTATTTTGGTCGAAGGCCATTAATGTATGCCTATCGTCGGAAGCGAGAAACCTGCCATTGATGCATGCAAGCCTCAAGGTACTAGAAGGGTGTTTCTAGGTCAACTTCTTGGATAATGAGCTGATGTTGACAAGAAGCGACTTGTCGCAGGAGGGCCTTGATGTATCCCACATCAACGTTACGAAACAAGTGTAGTGAGTTTAGAGATGGAATTTGATTGACGACACAAGGTTCAGGAATGACTATCATGAAAATGAAGGTTTATAGTATTGCAAAGGTTGAATTTTGATAGGATGACTTCTCTTGAACATGTCAGCGACACTGAAATGAATTGGTAGTATTTGTTAGCGCTTGGAATTCACCTAGGCTGAGATAGACAAACTCTCAAGGCTACATCAAACCATTTCACCTCGTAGCTAGCCCTACGAGGTATGAGAAGGCTCTCTCGGGTCAGATTCGGTAGATCTTTCAATATGATAAGCTGACCAATTAGGAACAAGGATTTTAGGCTAGTAAACTGATATGGGGGATTGGTTTAAGAGTTTTTGGGTTTTTTGGTGGCAATTGGAGGGAGTGCAATTCAGGGTGCGGGGATTGAGCTCAGTTTTTGCAGGGGGATCTTTGGGGCAAGGTAGGAGTGAGCGCTGATGCCTTAATCTGAGATGGATGATCAGGGATGATAGAGAAGGAGCTAAAGAGGGAAAACAACCATTTGAATCCTCTCTAAATAGTAGAAAACATAAATTTTGAACAAACTAAAAAGCTGAGCATGTCAAAGCATGATTTCAAAACTTTACCACTTCATCTGTCCAAATAGAAGCAAAAGAGAGATGTGGAATACATAAACAAACTTACAAGAACATGTAGAGAACACACCATCAACACAACAATCCACAAGAATCCACAATGATGTCTGCAAAACCCTGGCCTTCCTTTTCTCTAAATTGCAGAGATAGATGTACAATATACAATAAAGCTTTCTCCCACAAGAGTCCAACCTTCCAACCTCTCAAAATGACTAAGAAAACACATAATATAGGCAAGCTAACCTCTTCCCTTGCCTCTAGGGGTCGAGCTCATCCTTCTAGGAGCAGTTTGAACTAATTCCAAACTAAGCACTAGATAATAGGCAGCTCAACAACTTGCCTCTATTACTTAGCTAACTGATTCATGCATTAATTATTCACTTTTTACATCAAGGAAGCTTCTAGAAGAGTAAAGAGAGGTAAAATCTATCAAAATGCCATGAAAATATTACATTTATCCATCATATACAAGTAAAAATAATCAACCATAGTCAAAACAGTGTTTTTTGACCAAAAAAGTCAATTCTGGCAAAGTTAGCTCTCATGTCCGCGCCCCCTGGCTCTCGTGTCCGCGCACCTTTGCAGCAACTTTTGAGTGGGTTCCACTGGTCCAAATAAAGTGCAAGATAGCTCATTGGAAAGCTTGGCCTGTCTACTTTCCATCCCAAGTGGAATTTCTGAATTTGGAGTTGTTTTGCCCCCTCAAAAACCATTTCTCCCAAGGTCACTTTCTGCAACTCAAAATGTGGGCAGAAAGTCATTTTTTTGATGTATTTTGAGCTTTTGGAGGCTCAAATCTCAAAATCCAACTTCTCCCAAGTATTGGTAATTTTTCTCTTTGCATGCCCTTTCCAAAAATGCCAAGTTTTCAAAATTCCGAGCAGTCCTTCAAAATGTCCGCGCGCGCGACGCGGACACGACACGGGAAAAACCTGTAACAAAAAATTCACAAATGACAAAATTTTCTCCAAATTTCTTGAAATTTGGGCTGCGAGTCCCCAATCAAGTACCATGCTCAGCCAAAGAGGCTTTGGCCAAAATTTGGAGTGGATCGGGCGTTTTCCTTCGTTTTTGTGTTTTGGCCAACCGTCCTTGGGGCACCTTCGTTCTCGCCAATATTTTTGACATTTCTCTCAAACCATGACACCTGTGTAAAAAGTGAAGGAGGTTTTTCTTCCTTGGCATGTTGTGGACAAAAACCTCTCTCAGTTTCCCAAAATTCATCTTTGACTGATCTGAAACATTATTTGAGTGAAACTTGCCCCGATGTGTGAAACAAGGAATTTGGTCGAAATGAAGCGAAATGAAGGGGATAGGGGGCTTCTAAATTCTTGGGGAAATTTTTGGGAGTGGGGAGGGATGTTATGAAGCAGGGGAAAGTGGAATCTCAGAGATTGAGTGAGGGGAAGGGGTCCAAAAGGGCAAATCACAGGCCAAACCTAGAAAATTGCCAGGTTGTAGCTAGAAACTAGGGTTTGTGCAAAAATGAGGATTTTGGGGAATCTGAGGGATGGGAAGTGTATGATATGGTACTTTAAGGATAGGGGAAGGTGTATGAACATCAGGAAACAAGTTTTGCCATTGTTTTGACCATCCAAGAGAAATTGGCTTCAAAACCCTAGGAGAGGGAAATGAACTTGCCAAGGCACAACTGAAGCATGAACAAGGTGTGAAATGACCCAATAGACAATGACATGATAATGAAAACCCTATGAATGATGATAGACTCAGCTAAATCATGACATAGACTAACATTTGGACAACTTTAGAAGGAGTGAAAGCAAACCCTAGACCTAATGCCTAGTGACCAAATTTTGCTTGAAAACTCTTTGAAATGACAAAATTTGACCTTGACACTTCAAAATCACTATGTAAGAGCACATTTGATCACTGGAGGAAGGCTGTAAAGACTGACACTAACAGTATTGACCCAAAACAAAGTGATGGATGGTAAGATAGACCAACGGTGTGATAGCCATCAAGCTAATAACCCAACTCAGATAGTCATGGAGATGAAGTGAAAGTATCATGTTCAAGAGTGACCTGCTACCATAATGTGGTTTACTCCTTTTTCCATTTTCCCCACTCATTGCTGACTAGTGCCTCTTTATTTTTTATCAAGCTTGAGGACGATAAAATATGCTTGGTGTATAATTTCACCCTTCGGGTGAATCCATCGCTATTTGATGTTTTAATGAGTCTAGTGAAGGTGAAACTTGGTCTTGTCTAGATGGACAAGTTTGTCACTATTTGATGTTTTAACGAGTTTAACGACAAAGATAACTCGGTCCTTTTCATGTTTAGAGAGTTTTAAAAGGGACAAGAAGAAAACTCCACAAGTTATTTTTAGTAGATTAATTACTCAAGCCCAAAAAAGCATAAAATAATACAAGATAAATGTCGTTTCCAATCCATTAATGAGCTGGAAAGGATAAGCGCTTGGCAATCTTTTCATGTTTAGAGAGTCTGAAAAGAGCTTAAAGAGGACTCCATTTTGAGGAATGAGTGGTGTCTATGATAACAACTGGTTCTGGTGATGTTGGAAATTCTAAAAAAATGTTGATTTATGTGAAGAGGCTGGCTAATAAGACAACTCATTGCAACTATTCCTCAAAAAGGGTAAAGCAACCAAGTGAAAGCGTATGATTGGCCAAAGGGATGGTGGCGATGAGATGAAAACAACCAAGGCACATCTGACGAAAGAGGCTGATAGAATGGCAATCACGAGGGTTAAAAATGGAAATGGTTTCATTTTTACACAAGATTGAACCATAGGGAATTATGCTTGGATTTAGTTTCATGTTTGCACAAGCTTGAAATGAAAAACTATGCTTGGATTCTATTTCATTTTTTCACAAGCTTAAAACGAAGAACTATGCTTGAATTTAGTTTCATTTTTACACAAGCTTAAAATGAAGAACTATGCTTGAATTTAGTTTCATTTTTACACAAGCTTGAAACAAAGAACTATGCTTGAATTCAGTTTCATTTTTACACAAGCTTGAAAAGAAGAACTATGCTTGAGATTGGTTTACATGCCCCCAGCATGATGAAAGGGAGAGTCTCCTGTAACCAGATGGAAGTCACTGCGGTGAAGCAAGATGGTTATCCAACACCTTTTTGGCTTCGTCCAGATAGGGACAAAGGTGAATGGGGTGATTCCCTTCACATAACCTACAGGGAAACTTTAACTTTACCACTAGGTGCATGCCCCCCAAGCTTCATTACGTTCACCTAAGTAGACTACTCTTGGCTATCAGGTGGATGGAATGAATGTTCATTTACGAGATCCAGTGAAAGACTCGATTGGGATTTTAAGAGATCTAATCAAAGACTCGAATAAGAACTTTTCTCTAGGGGACCGCGTTTCATTTTTCTTGAGCTTGACACAAGGAAGTCTGCTCAGATTCCTTGTTTCATTTTTTAACGAGGTTGACACAAGACAAGGAACTATCCTCATTTTCCTTTTTCATGACCCATAAGAGGTCATGACTTCCAAGAGGTTCTCATCAGATGGGAGAACAATGCTCTGGAAGGAGAGATATGGTTCCAATGCCCCCAACACATGATGTACAACATCACTGAATTGATCGTCAGTTGATGTAGGTATGGAACGGGTTGCCACATAATTAACCCATGGCGGGGATGATACCGTTGGTACAAAAGGACCACTTAGGGAAGATGGTTGACTGGAAACCATATTTGGATCGGGAAATGAAAGCTGGTCAATAGTGACAATTTTGCCTTCATGCATGAAACAAATCACTTGAAAGAGTGTTGAAACAATAGCTCCCATGTCATAAACATAGTCACCCCCAAGAAGTAAATTGTAATCTAAAGGGCCTGGGACTACCATCACATTCATATAAATGATTTTTCCTCCCAAAGTAATAGGCAACTGAGGAAGGATCCCTAATGGTTGATTGCTTCCTCTGTTAAAGGCCAATAGATTCTAGGTAACAAGCATAAGTGGTGGAAAACCAAGCGGTTTCCAAGCAGTTGAGGAAATGATACTCACAGATGCACCTTCATCTATAATAGTTTCGGATACAATCATATTACAAACTTGTACTATGATTTGGAAAGGCACATAAGAAGGAAGACAGAATCCTGCCAGATGATTCCAATCAAAGGAAGTGAATAGACTACTTGGAAGGGGTACCGTAGAAACGGGAGAATTAACCCCTTGAGTTACGAGAGCAGGAGGATTTTCCTCCTATCTTGATGGAACAGGAGGATTTCCCCCTAGCTCATTGGAATACGAAGAAATAAAAAGAACCTGAGTGATATCATATCCACTCTCTTCGGGAAAGGTATGATTAACTGAAGGTGAAATTGGGTCAACTGTTACCTCTACCTGTTGATTTGGGTCGGGTATAGACTCATAGGATTCAATTTCAGAGATAGTGGGTTTGACCTACAGTTGATTTGAATTAGTCAATCATCAACTAATGAAGGATTAAGGGAGAGTCTCTTGTAACCAGATGGAAGTCGCTGCAGTGAAGCAGGACAATTATCCAACACTTTTTTGGCTTCATCCAGATAGGGACAAAGGTGAATGGGGTGATTCCCTTCACATAACCTACAGGGAAATTTAACTCTACCCTTCTTTCCATGAACTTTACTACCACTAGTTAATGGTGTGTCACTAGCATGATCTCTAGAAGTTGATGACACATGATGCTATAAACAAGAAGACCATTCTTCTAAGATCTAAGGAATATTAGGACAATTTCGAAGAAGATGGTCTCTCGCACAAAGTTTGCATGGATATCGAACTTTGTGAGGCTTGACGAATGGTTTCTCACCAAATGTTGCATTCAAATCAATGGTTGCTTGGTTGCCCCTCTGCTAAATTTGCTTCTTCTTCTTCTTCCCTTTCTTCTTCCTCTTAGCCACCTGGTTACTAGTACCAATACTTTACCCAAGCGAAGAGAAAGAAGGGGAGGAAGAAACAATCGAGGAACAAGGCAAAGGGTCAACTTTAGGATCAACTGGAGGTTGATTTTGTCCAGTTGGAGGTGTACTTGATTGTGGAGAAATCACGATATTTTGAACCAAGGAGGTTGAAAATAACCATATTGGCAAGCCAATGGTAAATCCCGGAAGGGACAATGTAGCCATATATGGAGCATCAATATTCCCAAAAAGAGGAAAAGGACTAGGATTCCCATCAAAAGTAATTCCTTGATCGATGGACTTCGGATTTGTCACCATATGTTTCAACCTGTTGTGGCCATCAACAACCCCCCTTCTTATTTAGTTTTATCACTAATACTAAATGACTGGGGACCCTTATTCAAAAATTAAAAAAAATCAATTAATGCTTGTATTTCCTTTTTCAATAAAACTTACTATCATAAACTTAGGAGAATACCCTTGAAAAATAAAAAAAGACTTAAGTTTTATGATAAGTTAGAATAAAATCATTCCTTAAAGTGCGTCGCATCGCAAAAAGGTAATGAATGCCTTCCTACAAGCGGAATCTCTAAGATTGCGAAATCATGATGTGAAATCATGCATCAAAAGATCCTCATCGCATCGCATGCCTCAACCATTACTTAAGCTGAAATGCCTCAAACCACTGATATGTGATGGCGCATGTCACAAATCGCATTTCGCAGAAAACACATTAATGAATGATTATCATACGCTAGGAGCTAGCGATATTACGATTCTGCGATATTGCGAAGCAAATCGCAAAATCACCTTATTGCAAATCTTCAGGGCTCTTTGTTTGAAAAAGCTTTTTCCATAAACCGAGGCCCGGTTATGTGTGTTAATATTAATCATTGAGTTAGTTGGCAATCATTAATGAAATATGGTTTTGATCTAATAAAAGAGCCATTTCATGTAAAGTGGTATATTTTATATGTTTTCCGCATTTAAAGCTTTCCCATCACATTTTTCTTATCATTATTCTCGCCTCATTTGTAAACTGCATGAGCAAAGAACAGAGAAGTATACATAGAAATGTTCAGGATATTATGGGAAAGAAGGGTAAAGCTTTGAGTTCTGAAGATAAAGAAATGATGCCCTTATACACAGACACCACCTGCAACAAAGATGCCGACATTACTACTTGGGAAGGCATGTACAGTCTACTCGAGGAAGAAAATCCCAAGATAATGGTGGTTACAGCTACTGTAGGCTCACACGGGTCTTCTAAGGCATCTATTACAGAACTAACATGTTTGTTCTTGCACCGGATAACAGCTAGGACCAAAATTCTTCCATACACGGACATGGTTACATGGGTACTAGATAATGCTGATATCACGAATAGAGAATTTAAAGCTCAAAATCACGAACTCACGGAGTCATTATTTTCACAAAAATTAAGCTTTATATCCTCTAACAAAAAGTGCACAAGGAACGAAAATCGCACCAGGGAAACCCGAATCGAGAAACGGAGGCAGTTTTCGATGAGCGATTCGCTGGGCAAAACCCCTGGAGATGGAAAACCTCTAATCACTCAGTTGTCTGTAAGCCTGAAAATTTGTAGGAAAAAGTGCTAAAGGCGAAAAGCAAAACTTGAACTCTAAAACCAGTGGTATTTACTAGAGATATCCTCAATTGTTATGTAGATATGTACAACAACTACAGACAAGCTGGAGACAGAAGGCTCAAGAAAAGGCAGAATCCATCAAAATATTAACTAAGTTGAATTGGGATTCTTACTGGACGTATTTGGTGAAACCACACAGCCAGTGCATGACTCTCAAATGTATCATCAATTCTACCGAAAAGATGGCGCTAGCTCTTGCCGATTCCGTTTTCCAAGGACAACTAAAGTCAGAAGTCGGCCAGCCTACTCTCCTCAAGCAAATGTTGAACGCTTGCAATTACAAGGAACATATACACAAATAGTTAGTTGTTAGTTTTAGTTTTAGATTTAGTTTTAGTTTTAATTTTGCTTTATTTTTGCCTGAAATGAGGACGATCATTTAAACCGCATCCTACATTTTTGTAATAAATTATTTTTAGATTTAGTTAGTAGTATTTAAACCCTTCTCATGCATTTAGAGAAAGGTCCTGAAATTTATCAAAAACTTGTCCTCAGAACATGCACTTTTGCACCCTCCGAGGAGGTTTTGATGAATGAATGGAACAAGATTTATTGATATCTGCGTTTAATATCTACTACTGATGTTGCACTTTTGTACTATTAGTGGATGTTGGATTAAGAAGAGATAAATCATTATTGCTTGAAGCTCATAAGTAGAACTAGTTATAAATGGTACTTTTGTCTCTTAACTATTTCTGCCTATGTGTTAAAGCGATATTCATGTTCAATTATTTATATATGAATGCGTGAATGCTTGAGTTATCATTTGGCACTTCTGTACGGTGATAGCTATTTATTTATGTTTAATATATGAGTAGCTTATTATGCGATATGTTTTTAACAACTGTTTCGTCTAACTTTTTATACAAAATGTTTTATATTTATTGAATTCTTTTCTCGTAGCAGTTGAATGATCTTTATTACCAATTGTTATTTGAAATCATTTTAGATCACATAACGGAAAGATTACATCCTGGGTTAGTTTAGAATTAGATATTTATGTTCATTAGAATACAATTGCATGTTGTTAGATTAGATTTAGAATAAAAGCATTTTACTTAGGAGTTATTAGAAAAGAAATATCAATTCTCAACACACACACACATATATTGGGAAACTGGTCCCATATCCCCAGTTAGACCCACTATACCAAACAGAAAAGGAGCTGCTAACCAAGGTCCAGACCGGGTGGGTATCCCCCTTGTTGTAGACCCGATTTTTGGGGCTTCAACATATTTGGCGCTAGAAGGAGGGCCCCGAACTGTGAATGGCAAGTAAATTTAAATCTAAATACCATTATGAGAGTAAATCTCCCTCACCATCTCCCCTGACTTCTCCATCGCACTTAGAATCTCTAAATCTTGAGCAAGAAGTCCAAAAAACAACAACCACTACCACAAACCCTGACATTTCAAAGAAATCTACTATTGAACCTCCTGAAGTTGAATCTTTGATTCATAAACTTCAGCGATTTTCTATATCGCCTCAAAGATCTGATAAATCTCAAGGTAGTGTGACTTCGCAACATAACCCTACTCATCCTCTTACTAGATTGAAGAGCGAAAAGTTTGGTATTGAACCAACTGAGTTACCTCTACCTACAAGGAAGAGAGCAAGGAAATCACCTAAAGGGTTAGATAGCGAGACTCTTTCATCATCATCATCCATCTCAACCTCTCCACTGCGAAGTTAACCATCCACCCCTCCACTTCAGATTATTGTCCACCAGTCCACTGGAACTTCCACATCTCCTTCTCAATCATCTGGAACTGTAATATCCTCATTTTCCCAACCGCAGGGATCATCTTCTACGCTTTCCTCTGTTAGTAGTTCAGCGATGGCCCAATCTCCATGGAATAACCCAGGGCAGTCTTAATGCCTGCACCCTTGAGTTAAATACCGGCCCATCCTGAAAAATGGCTGCCTAAGTTTAATCTTGAAGCAGGCATGCTAGTGGAAGAACATATAAACAACTTTATGTTATATATAAATCTCAATGGAGTTACTAATGAAGACACTGTCATCTGAATCTTTCCTTACACTCTGCAAGGAGCAGCCGGATCATGGTATTTCTCATTACCATCTGGATCTATCACTAGTTGGGATATCTTCCAGGAACAATTCTTGACTAAGTTTGGTGATGACAGGTCTACAGCGACACTGATCAATGACCTATCTAACCTTAGGACTGAATCAAAGGAACCTATCAAAGATTTTAACTCACGTTTCAATAAACTGTTGAAAAAAATTCCTACCGCTTCTAAGCCTAGCGAAGAAGTGCAAAGTGAATGGTACATCTCTGCTTTACCATTGACCATAGCGATCTTCGTCGATAGGGCTAACAAGACAACTTTAGCTGACAATATGCAGGAAGCAATAGCGGTAGAGAAATGTATCATAGCCTTACAAAAGAAAAACGTTGTAGATGAATGAAAATCTAAGAAGGTTACTTTTAAGGAAGATCCCAAGAAAAAACGATCGAAAGATGCATTCGATTTAGAAGGATTGCAAAAAGTTTTGAAAACCATGTCTAATGAAATGGTTGACATTAAGAAACAAGTAGCAGAGATTTCTTCTAAAAAGCCGTACAAGCCTTATAGAAAAAATCCTTTGACTGATTCAAAGCCTCCCAACACTATTACAAATGTTGAATCAGAAGAAGAAGAAGAGGAAATTTCTACCGAAGAGCCCACCAATGAAGAAGAAGTTGTAGAGGTACAAGGTATGTGGGATTTCATCCTCCTATATGAAGAGGATCAAGAGGCATCGCTAGTCAGTACTCGAAGTAGAAATCAACTCGATCCTCCTCAATCCACTCCTAAGCCAAAGAGCGCAAGCTCATTGCTTAAGGATAAAGTCGTAGCCAAGAAAACAACGCCCAAAGCGACTCAAACAAGCCCAGTCCAAACAGATTCACCAACTCCATCTAAAACATTAATTGTTTCAAATGAAATGGAGTATAATATCATAGAAGACATGAACAAGACTAGGCCTAACATTACTTTTTATGAATTAAGCAAGTTAAAACATCAGCAAAAGGTACTTTTGAAAGAATTACATGCAGTACTAGTTGCACCTCTACTTGCCGCTGTAATCTTGCAAGCTTCCCATGAGATGGGAAGACCTCCAAATAATGTGACTAATAAAGTTGATCCAAATGATATCGCTTTAATTGGAGGAAGGTCAAGATCTCGTACACCCCATTTCTTCTTACTTATGAAGTTTTCAACAATAAATTGCATAATTGTTTAGTGGATTCTGGAGCTTCATCTAATATCTTACCAAAATCGATATGTGTAAAGTTGAATGTTCAACCTCATAAATCTGCTGTGCGCATAGTTCAGCTGGATCGGTCGCAAGTTGAAGTGATCGGCGAACTAAATCAGGTTACCATAAGGTTGTCATCTAATCGAAAGGTATGTCAAGTTATCGACATTTTAGTTGCAGATATTGTAGAAATTTATGGCTTAATTCTTAGCAGAGATTGGTCAGAAAAACTTCATGGATACTTTGCAACCGATTGGTCGCACATGTGGCTCCCTTATAATGGTAGACCAAATCAGATAAAGGTTGAGCGAGAAAGATATCATAAATATATAGTAATAGAATTGGAAGGAGAAAATGAACCAGTAGCATACAACAACAATATTATTGGCAACTATTTTGTTGATTCTTTCTTAGGAAATTTTAATGCTCATACTTCACCTTACTTAGAACATTCTATTTTATCTCAAGTAGAAATTTTTTCTCAAACATATAGTTCTAAATATATTAATTTTATAGATAGTCCTGTAAATAAATCTTTATTTTAGAAGTTATTTTTTGACGGTTCTAAGTCTAACGAGGGAGCTAGAGCAGGATGCGTATTAATCAGTCCAGAGGGAAACAAAATAATGCTAACTTGTAGACTTGAGTTTGATTGCACCAATAATACTGCAAAATACGAGGCTTTAGTCCAAGGATTATACAAAGCAATCAGATTAGACATCAAATATCTACAAGTCTTCAGAGACTCTGAAATTGTTATCAGACAGGTACGGAATACTATACATTGTCTATCAGGTCATTTAAAGCATTACCAATCTTTAGTACAAGATCTGACTAAACATTTTATAGCATTCAATATTTCATCAATTCCCAGACTCCAAAATGTTAGTGCTGACCTCTTAGCAAACGTAGCTTCCAAGCTCATTCCCTCAGAAGACTATAGCCCCGATAGTTTTTCAATCGAATTAATCTTTAGACCCTCGATTCCTAATAACATTACCAATTGGAGAATTTTCAACGATGATCCTGATATTGTAAGCTTCCTCACATCTGAGGGATCCTACACCAATCAGATAATTGATGAGGACCAACATGATAGACAATTGCAACAAGATAGCACTAATAATGCTATGCCAAAGTCAGTAGTCAAATTAGAAGACCTATATGATTTGAAAGATCGATTCAAGAGATCTACCAATTCAAAACTTCAAAGTTCAACTCTGAACTACGAATTAGTAAATCTAGGAACTGATACCAAGCCACATAATATCAACCTAGGCCTTGGCCTAGCTCCTAAAGAAAAATTAGTGTATGTTCGTCTCTTGAAACAATACAAAAGTGTCTTTGCCTAGAACTACGATGAACTTAAGACTTACGACACTTCTATCATCCAACATACTATCCCAATGAAAAACGATGAAAAACTTGTCTAGCAAAAGCTGAGAAAGATCCATCCTAATCTAAAAAACTAGATCAAATCTAAGCTCAATAAGTTATTGAAAACCAAAATCATTTTTCCTGTTCGACATTCTAAATGGGTGTCCAAAATGGTTCCTGTTAGAAAGAAGAATAGAAACATTAGAATTTGCATTGACTTTCAAAATCTTAACAAAGCCTGCCAAAAGGATAATTTTCCTTTGCCTCCCATGGAGAAAATATTACAGGCAGTTGCATGGTTAGAATTAATGTCCTTCTTGTATGGTTTCTCTGGCTACAACCAAGTGTTGGTCCATCCCAATGATCAATTAAAGACCACGTTCAGAACCAAGTGGGGTACTTATGCATATCAAAAGATGCCTTTTGGTCTGATCAACGCTAGTGCCACACTTCAAAGGGCTATGGACATCGCATTTAAGGGATTAGTAAACAAATCAGTAGTAATCTACTTGGATGATATAACTGTATATTCCAAGAAGTGAGGCAATCATCTCAGAGATTTAAAACAGATCTTCCAACGTTGTCAAAGGTATGGAATTTCACTCAACCAAAAAAAGTCCTTTTTTGCATTAAGTGAAGGAAAACTTCTTGGATTCATAGTGTCAAAATCTAGAATCCATATTGATCCCGATAGAATCAAGGAGATTTCAAAAATACCTTTGCCTCACAATAAGAAAGCTATGCAATCCTTCCTTGACTAGATTAATTTTGTAAAGAGATTTGTTCTAGATTTTTCAAGAATCATATCTCCTTTACAAGCAATTATTAAAAAGAACTCAATCTTCAAATGGGGCCAAGATGAATATGAAGCATTCAATTTGATTAAACAAGTGATTGTTAACACTCCATCTTTAGTAACTCCAAATTTTTCCGATCCTTTCATTTTATATACATTTGCCTCTGATAAATCATATGCTGCGATACTCACTCAAGAAAATCAAGACAAGGCAGAAGCCCCAATTGCTTTTTTTAGTTCAAATCTACAAGGGGTTGAACTAAATTATTCAGACATAAAGAAACAAGCTTATATTGTTTTCAAAGCGATAAAATTTTCAGACCCTTTCTACTTAAAACCCATACAAAAATCATAGTACCGTTTCCAGTGGTAAGAAATCTCTTAGTACAGAAAGATGTGGGTGAGAAAAGAGCCAATTGGGTTATTGCCTTACAAGAATACGACGTAGAAATTAAACCAACAAGTATTGTAAAAGGCCAAGGATTTTGCAAAGTGCTGGCTCGAGCATCGCTTATTTCCGAAATACCATTTGCAGTGATACAAATGTACAAGGTAAGCCTAAACGATGTTGAATCATTATATGTTGATATCATATTTGATCTAAAGAATAGATATGCTCCTTCAAACCTCGATTATACAAAGAAAAGAACTCTAAGGTTGAAGGCTAAGAAATATCAGCTTGTGAACGATGTACTTTTTAGGATGAACTATGATTCTATTCTCCTTAGATGTCTTGAAAAATCTGAAGCTGAAAAGGTGTTGCAGGAACTCCACGAAGGACCAGCAGGTGGACATTATGCTGGAGATGCTACTGCACATAAAATCCTCCACGCAGGCTATTAATAGTCCACACTATTCAAAGACACACATAGCTATGTAAGGAAATGTCAAGTTTGTCAAACTGCTACTGGGAGACAAAAGAAACCATCATTGCCTTTGCAACTAGTCAACATTGAACAACCTTTTGATCAATGGGGATTGGATATAATAGAGGAGATCATTCCTCATTCTTCTAAACAACATAGGTATATCCTTACAGCTATAGATTATTTCACTAAATGGGTAGAAGCAATTCCTCTCAAGACAATTAATGTCGAACACATCATTGATTTCATAGATCAGTTCATAATCACCAGGTTTGGTTTACCCTCTGCTTTAATGTTTGATAATGCATCATATTTTTCTGGCAATGCTATGACTGAATTTGCACTCAAAAGAGCTTTTAAACTTAAATACTCTGCCAATTATTACCCACAGGGGAATGGGTTAGCTAAATCTACGAATAAAAACTTAATCACAATCATTAAGCGAACCATTGATCAAACTCACAAAAATTGGCACAAGTCTTTAACATATGCTTTATGGGTAGACCAAATAACGCAGAAAGCCTCCATTGGCACTTCTCCCTTTAATTTAGTTTATGGGAAGAAGTGGTTATTCCAACTCATCTAGCAATTCCCTCTTTGGCCTTAGTTCAATATATTGATGAAGCACCAACTTCTTCCTTACAACTAAGGAAACTAGAAATACTTAAGCTAGAAGAACAACGAGGACAGGCTAAAATAACTCATGCTCATCACCAAGCATTAGTAAAAGCTTCTTTTGATTCAAACATGATATCCAAAAAGGACTTTCAGGTGGGAGATCTAGTTTTAAAATGGGACAAGGCTCATGAGGAAAAGGGCAAATATACGAAATTTCAACGAATGTGGCTTGGCCCTTTCCAAATTGCAGAAGTCATAGGTCCATCTACTTTTATGTTACAGGACTTAAGAGGAAAAAGAGAATCTTTACCTGTTAATGGGCAGATCCTCAAAAAATACTTTCCATAGGAGATCATTCTTCTATTTTTGTAGATTAGTTTTTCCTTTATTTTGATAATAAAACCAGTTGTAAATGGTTACATTTGGAATTCAAGTATTTCTTTTAGATTTTGTTTTTTCGCTTGTATAAATAGAATTGTTTTAGAAAATTGGTCATTATTATTGAAAGATACAGGTTAAAGGTTATAAGCTTAAAAATGGTACTAGTTTCAACCTTGTAAATTTTGATAAAAAGCGACCTTTAGTAGGAATTTGTTTTATATCAGTCAAATGAAAGGTATCAATAACAAAACAAAGATTCTCTATAGAAAAACTCTTTCCAAAAAGCTCTACCATTGTCGTCCAGAGCTATTCTTAAGGAAACAATGACTTCCTCCCCACCTAGGGAATTACGAGCTTTAAGGGATAATTCAGCGATACACTTTAAACTTAAAGAATAAGAGGCCTCATCACAAGCCGACTTATCATGATCATAGATATTATAGCTTGCTGACTTTGCCAAAATTGTATACCACAACAGGGCAATGACTCGAGATTATTATAATCAAAAGACAAGGGGTCTCATAATGAGCCAGCTTGTTCAGCAAAGCTATAAATCAAGTGAGTGGCACTGTCATAATTTGGCTACCAAACCAAGGCATTGTTCTTTAAGGATTAAAATAAAATAAAAGCAATAAGTGTGAATATGGATTTCTCTTTGAAAATTGTATATTTCTCCAAGTGGGATACATGATCATTGTTGGGTAACAGGTAACCCTATCAAGGCTATAAACGCCTACTGGCAGCAGAGGCTCTACCTATGACAAATGAGCATATTTAAAACTAATTTACAAAGAAGGCTTTATTTTTATCTTTATAAACCAAGTAGTAATTGATGTAGATACAATGACTAGCTTGAGGAAGTAAATAACCAAAGTTAACATAGAAGAAACAAACTATCATAGACAACTAAAAGCATGATGTACTTTATCTTTCTATAATAAAGTTTGATTTTCTAGAAAAGTTTTCTGTTTTAGAAGTTTAGAAAATTCAAAAGAAAAACAGAGATAACTAGTTCTTCCAAGTGAATCGCCAGCTGTTGTGGCCAACAGAAACCCCCCTTCTTATTTAATTTTATCACTAATACTAAATAAGTGGGGACCCTTATTCAAAAATTAAAAAAATTGATTAATGCTTGTATTTCCTTTTTCAATAAAACTTACTATCATAAAGATAGGAGAATACCCTCGAAAAATCTAAAAAGACTTAAGTTTTATGATAAGTTAGAATAAAATCACTCCTTAAAGCATGTCATATCACAAAAAGGGTAATGGATGCCTTTCTACAAGCTGAATTCTAACATTTTGAAATCGTGATGCGAAATCATGCATCAAAAGACCCTCATCGCATCGCATGACTCAAATATCACTTAAGCTGAAATGCCTCAAACCGCTGATATGCGATGGCGCATGTCGCAAATCACATTTCGTAGAAAACACATTAATGGATGATTTTCAGACGTTACAAACTAGCGATATTGTGATCTGCGATATTGTGAAGCAAATCACCTTATCGCAGACCTTCAGGGCTCGTTGTTCGAAAAATCTTTTTCCATAAACCAAGGAACGGTTATGCACGTTAATGTTAATCAATGAGTTAGTTGGAAATCATTAATGAAATAGGGTTTTGATCTGATCGAAGAGCCATTTCACGTAAAGTGGTATATTTTATATGTTTTCCACATTTAAAGCTTTCCTGTCACCTTTCTCTTATCATTATTCTTACCTCATTTGTAAACTATAGGAGCGAAGAGCAGAGAAGTATACATAGTAGTGTTTAGGATATTATGGGAAAGAAGGGTAAAGCTCCAAGTTCTAAAGATAAAGAAATAACGCCCTTATACATAGACACCACATGTAACAAATATGCTGGTATTACTACTTGGGAAGGCATGTATAGTCTACTTGAGGAAGAAAATCCAAAAATGATGGAGGTTACAGCTACTGCAGGCTCACACGAGTCTTCTGAGGCATCTATTACAAAACTAACATGTTTGTTCTTGCATAGCATAGGAGCGAGGCCCAAAATTCTTCCATACACGGACATGGTTAAATGGGTACTATATAATGTTGATATCACGAATAGAGAATTTAAAGCTCAGAACCACAAAGTCACGGAGTCGTTATTTTCACAAAATTTAAGCTTTATTCCTTTAACAAAAAGCGCACAAGAGGCGAAAATCGCACCAGGGAAGCCCGGACCGAGAAACAGAGGTAGTTTCTGATGCGCGATTAGTGCCTAGTGCTAATCACGGATCGCTGGGCAAAACCCCTCGAGATGGAAAGCCTCTAATCACTTAGTCGCCTGTAAGCCCAGAAATTTGTAGGAAAAAGTGCTAAAGGCAAAAAGTAAAACTTGAACTCTAAACCAGTGGTATTTCTTAGAGATATCCTCAAGTGGTATGTAGATATATACAACATCTACAGACAAACAGGAGACACAAGGCTCAAGAAAGGGAAGAATACATTAAAAGGCTAACCAAGTTGAATTGAGATTCTTACTGGACGTGCTTGGTAAAACCACATAGCCAGTGCATGACTCTCAAATGTATCATTAATTTTGTCGAGAAGATGGAGCCAACACTTGCTAATTCTGTTTTCGCAGGACAGCTAAAGTCGGAAGTCGGCCAGCCAACTCTCCTCAAGCAAATGATGAATGCTTGCGATTACAAGGAACAGATACACAAATAGTTAGTTGTTAGTTCTAGTTTTAGATTAAGTTTTAGTTTTAATTTTGCTTTATTTTTGCCTGAAATGAGGATGGTCATTTAAACCACATCCTACATCTTTGTAATAAATTATTTTTAGATTTAGTTAGTAGTATTTAAACCCTTCTCATGCATTTAGAGAAGGGTCCTGAAATTTATCAAAAACTTGTCCTCAGAATATGCACTTTTTCACCCTCCGATGAGGTTTTGATGAATGAATGGAATAGGATTTATTGATATCTGCATTTAATATCTACTACAGATGTTGCACTTTTGTACTCTTGGTGTATGTTGGATTAAGAAGAGATAAATCATTATTGCTTGAAGATCATGAGTAGAACTAGTTATAAATGGTACTTTTATCTCTTAACTATTTTTGCCTATGTGTTAAAGTGATATTCATGTTTAGTTATTTATATATGAATGCGTGAATGCTTGAGTTATCATTTGGCACTTCTGTACGATGATAGCTATTTATTTATGTTTAATATATGAATAGCTTATTATGCGATGTTTTTTGCAACTATTTCATCTAAGTTTTTATACGAAATGGTTTATTTTTATTGAATTCTTTTCTCATAGCATTTGAATGATCTTTATTACCAATTGTTATTTGAAATCATTTTAGTTCGCATAACAGAAAGATTACATCTCGGGTTAGTTTAGAATTAGATATTTCTGTTCATTAGACTACAATTGCATGTTGTTAGATTAGATTTAGAATAAAAGCATTTTACTTAGAACTTGTTAGGAAGGAAATATCAATTCTCAACTCACACACACATATATTGGGAAACTGGTCCCATTATCCATTGTCAGACCCACTACACCAAATAGAAAAGGAGCTGCTAACCAAGGTCCAGACCGGGTGGGTATCCCCCTTGTTGTAGACCCGGTTTTCGAGGCTTCAACAGGACCGGACACCAAAATACAAGAAAGTGAAGATAACAACCTTATGAATATATCTTGGGATAATTAAAACCCAAGCCTACCAATGAACGTATCAGAAATAGTTACATTGACCTCTAGAAAATAGCCTTTGTCGACGCAAGTACCTGAGCTTCATAAGGGCATCCTCCATAAGTACTATGAAAGTGATACAAAGTATGTCTCAAGTACCATGGACAGTCCCTTCCCTCCCCAATAGTCACCTATGTGGTCCCTAGAATAGGAAATTAATGTCACCGGTTCATAATGAGAAGTCAGGTAGAACAATCACAAGCATGGGATCCAACAAGTAGGAGAGGGGATATCTTTATTTCCCTATCTTCACTCGTCGTTGTGCTTAAATCATGTGTTATAATAGATTTCCCAAACAACTTAATGAGACTAGATTTTGCACTCTTTAATCAACATCTATGTTTCAGTTTAGAGTGGCCTTCAAGAGTTTACTCTCCACTCACCTATTCCAAATCCCTAAATGCCCTAGACTAATTGATGTATCTATGAACAAAATAAAAATCTAGTTCATTTTAGATTAAGGGCTTGATTTTATTGGTTTTTATTTAGGTCAAAGATAGCAGAAGTGAAAATTATGATGTTTTGACACAAAAATAAACCAATAGAAAACTAGGCTACTTGTAAATGCAACATCTTTTTATTCGGTGAAAAGTGATCTCTACAGGATTCTACGAGAAATCCATCAAAGCGAAACTATTTTATTTTTCTTGTAAACATGCTCACACATTCAAAATCTATCGAAAGAGACAAAAAAACCTCAAATACAAACTACCCTAATGCATACTAGAATGCCTAAATGCAAGATTCTATGGAATGCTCTAAACAAACAAATGTGTTCTTTTAATATCCTAAAGTAAAAATTCAACCAAAAAAGGAGAAGTAAATATCCAACAAAAATATCTCCCAAGTGAACCAAATTTCAACCTCAAAAAAAGATTCCCACACTTTTTGATAAATAAAAGGTCAAAATACCAAGAACGAAAAGAAAGAAAAGGCAAAAAAATGTTTTTCTTTTTCTTTTCAAGGGCTTCAAATAAAAGTTTGAAGAAGGAAAACAATCACCTCAAGATCAAAATCAAGAGAAAAGACTCCAAACTTCACAAGCCATAAACAATCAACAAGATGATAAGACCAAAGTGACTAAGGGATCAAAAAACTTGAATAAATTGACCTGAAGGACACATAAAAGTTTCATAAAACAAAAATATTTCAAAGAACCAAAATCCTTTACTAAACCAAAATCGTAAATACCCTTCTTAAATAACCAAAAATAAAATCAATGAGCCAACTTCAAGAATTCAAAACAAAGCAATGAAAATATTGGATTATAAGGTGAGTTGAGAATCAACTCACTATTCTAGAGGCATAGAACAGTCAGACACTTTGCCAAAATGTTTGAAATCCAAGCTAAGAATGAAAAACTTCAAAAAATTGCAAACCTTAGATTGACAATATATTTTTGAAAAAAGAGACAAAGAAACCTACACCACCAAGAAGCAAGACCATTCCAGACTACAGATGACTCTAAAAGAGTAGGAAAACCAAGCTACTCCCCCAACTGAAGGAAAAAATTTAAAAAAAATCAAATTTTCTCAAATATACATGATTGTGTGTAAGTAGATTCGCGTGTGCACATGACTATTTATGAAGAAACGAGCATATACATGTGTTTCTATGGAAAAAACCACATGTGTACACTGTTGTATATGAATAAAATCACATATATGAATAGAAATAGGGAAAAATAAAAAATACAGACCTAATCTAGAAGATCATATTGATTTCCCAGACTACAAATGAGTTAATAGTACTGGAAAAATCAACAAACAAGATAGAAAAACCCATATCAAGGAAAAAACAACCCTTTTAGGAAATTCAATACTATATTCCCAGCGGAGCCGCCAGTTTTTTTGGTGGGAAAAAATTCCCTAAGGTAAGAATTGACAACCTTAATAGATCGAAGGTAGACAATCAACGTGAAGTATACATTCAAGCAAGAAAAATATGTAAACTACTAAAGTTGGTTTAAGAGGAGTACCTATAGGTTGTTGGAAATAATACTGAGAGGTGGGGTGAATAAGTATTATCAAGTCAAATATCCCTTTTTCAAAACAAATGATATACACTACTTCAGTTAGTTAAACCCGCGTATATACGCAACTATCAAGAAGGAAACCTACGTATACAAAGCAAAATTTTAATTTACTTTATCTTTCTGATGATGATTGTTAATCTGAGTTGGATAATCAAATAACTAGCAACTAGAGACAGTAAAATAGAGCAGAAAGACAATCACACACAAGAACACAAGATATAAGGTGGAAACCCAATGTGGGTGAAAACCACCTGCTGCAATTTGTCTCTATCTTCTTTTAAATTAGAAACTTCTTTTACAGTTTATTGGTGCGGTCCTTTACCAGTACACAGGCTACAACCTGCAGAGAGCTACAACTCTCTCTCCTTCTCTAGCTTCTCCTGGAAGGGAGCTACAACCCCCTTTATCTCTTGCACTAGCCAAGATACTAGTACGTAGGTGCTGGCCTACAGAAGGCTACAACCTTCTCTTTCTTCCAGGGACCATGTTTCAAAAATTTTCAGACTGGATCCATGAACATCAATCAATCTTCAAGAATTTCTCCATCAACCATTCTCCTTTCCACCAACTACATTTGAATCAAGTAGATACTTCTCTGACAGTTGTACCCAAAACACAGTACCAAAAACCACACACCAAAATCTAAACCCAGAACACAACAGTACTAGACAGAAGTAACTAGATCACAAATTAAAATATATACACTATTTCATTAACCTGCAACGTGCGTGCATGTGCTTCTGCGTTTGTAACAACCTGCGTATACGCTATTTTACTTCACTGAACCAGTGTGTATACGCACCTCCGCTTCACTGAACCTGCGTACAGATCTATAAAGATAATTCGCTCTTTCAGATATTCAGAATGCTAATTAACTGAGATTATCAGTGTTATAGATCAAGCAAGTGCCACATATAACTGACCAAAATCATACAAAGATACTATCATTCAAACTTAAATATTATGACCCATTAATAGAACTTATCCTTCTCTTTGCGCTAAGGTTCCTCCTTCATTCAGATCCAGATCTGCATCATAACCCCATTAACAGTATTCCAGATCTACCACTTTATCAGATATTCAATAATAATTTAGATGATCATTTGCCACATGATCTCCTTCCTCTTTTATAGTCTTAGGCCTTCCTAAATACCACGGCCCAAAACCATAATAAACCAATACCATGGACCCAATACTAGGGATCAACACATTTGAAGAGATGCCATGTTCCAAAACCATAGGTTCAAATCCCAAGGACTAACTACCATGGTCCAAAAGCAAGTTCTCCAACATATACGTGCCTTTATTACATCTAACCCGCGTGTATACGTGCCTTACTCTAGATGAACTTGCGTATATGCGTTTTTACTTCACTGAAAAGCCTGAACTGAGATCTGATACCAAAGAGAGTTGCCATCAAGGACAACACCAGTGCCATAGCATCAAAACCTATGCCATAATGCCAACAATCTCCCCCTTTGGACTTGATGGCCACACCAAGATCCTCAAGATCATTCTCCCCCTTTGTCATCAAGGGCAAAGGGTTGTGCTCCCCCTGAGTACAACTGTTGTGCTGGCCATGATCCCCCTGAATGTAGTCAAGATCTGCAAAAGATGTTCTTCAAGAAGAACCATGACATATACATCATAAAAGACCTTCCTATCACCAAAAAGACTCAATACATACATCCATCACCCAACCATGTGGGGATCATTCTCTCAACCAAGTGGGGATACATTAGAACATTATATATGACAACAAAGTATAATACATCTTCATCCCAAGCATAGTGGGGAAACCAAAAGTAGGCTCTTACATGACCTTGACACCATAAAAGAGATACATAACATAGAGACGAAATATGTAGAGCAAGACTTATGAAAGTCAACAATAACAGATAGCAGCAGTATCTGTCAATCCCCATTCAGATTAGCAACCATGATTTCCTTCTGTTCTCCCTCTGCAATTGTTCCACCAACAACAGTTGTGAACTAGAACCACAGTCTTCTAAGACAATGCCAACAATGCATCATTAGAAGTTTATTTGCTCCCCCTGAACCTGTGCTGGATGGTCTATATCAAAATATCTTCAACCAGAGCCTGTCCCTATAGATATCCATCAAAGTTCCATATACGTGACTTTCTCTGCACAAACCGGCGTATATATGCAAGTTTCGTAAAGTGGATCTGCGTACACCCATTTTTCTCTAAAACTGACAAGATTTAACAGCAAGATGATTCCTCAACTACTCCCAGCTTCTGTCTGAGGTATTCAAAAGTTTCCCTGGGCAGTGGTTTGGTGAGAATATCAGCAACTTGTTCCTTAGAAGGAATATACTCCAGTTTGACCTTTTGTTCCAACACTTGTTCCTGGAGAAAGTGATACTTGATCGGTATGTGCTTGGTCTTTGAATGCATGACAGGGTTCTTTGAAATGCTAATTTCACTTGTATTATCACATAAGATGGAGATAGGTGGTGTAGAAGTGATCTAAAAATCCTACAAGGTTTGCATCATCCAAAGGAGTTGAGTGCAGCAAGATGCAGCTGCCACATATTCCGCTTCAGCTGTAGATAAGGCAATCGAACTCTGTTTCTTGCTGAATCAAGATACTAATCTGGAACCCATAAAGAATGCCCACCACTTGTGCTCTTTCTATCATCCATGCTTCCAGCCCAATCTGCATCTATATAAGCATGAAGATTGAGATCTGTATCTCTAGGATACCATAAGCCATAGTTTTGAGTTCCTTGAAGTTACTTGAAAATTCTCTTTACTGCCTAAAGATGAGTTTCCTTAGGATTCACCTGAAATCTTCCAACTATTCCCACTGCATGCATGATGTCAGGTCGGGTACCTGTCAAATAAAGTAGAATTCCAATCATGGATCTATAGGTTGGTTGATGCACTGCTATTGATTCATCATTTGCACTGAGACTGCATCCTGTAACCATAGGGGTACATACTGGTTTTGAATCTTCCATGCCATACTTCTTTAGAATCTGATTGAGGTACTTGGTTTGAGACAAGAAGATACCGCCTTCATTTTGTTGGATTTGCAATCCAAGAAAGTATGTCAGTTCTCCAAGCAAAGACATTTCGAATTCTTTCTGCATCACCAAGGCAAAGCTTTGACTCATAGCTTCTTCATTGCTGCCAAAGATAATATCATCTACATACACAACAAGTACTAGCAATTTGTCATTTTCAATTTCTATATAAAGATTGCTATCTGCTGATCCTTTTGAAAATCCTTGTTGATGAAGATATTTGTCCAAACGATAGTACCAAGCCCTTGGAGCCTGTTTAAGACCATAGAGAGCCTTTTTTAATCTGCATACAAGATTTGGATCATTCCCAAGAATGAACCCATCTGGTTGCTAAATGTACACTTCTTTTTCTAAATTCTCACATTCAGAAAGGCATATTTCAATCCATTTGAAACTTTGGAATTTTGAAAGTAGAAGAGCAAGGAACTTCTGATGGCTCAGTTCTACAACGGAGCAAAGTTTCTTCAAAGTTCTATTCCTTCTTGTTGAGCATACCACTTTACAAACAAGTCTAGCCTATTTCTAACAACTTCCCCCATTTCATTCAACTTGTTTTTGGAATATCATTTCCCTATGACATTCTTATCTTTTGGTCTAGGAACCAACTCCCAAGTGTTGTTCTTTTCAATCTGCTCAAGTTCATCATCCATTGCCTTGACCCAACATTCATCTTTGCATGCCTCTTTTACATTTTGTGGCTCAATGGAGGAGAGTAATGCCAAATAGCTTGAAGCTTCTGCTATTCCTCTTCTTGTTTGTATACTAGCCTCTTTCTGCCCCAAAATTTGAGATTCTAGATGATTCTTCTGAACGTACCTAGATGGAGTCTTTTCTTCTATCCTTATCTATTCTTCTGTTCCCTAATTGGACTCTTCTTCTTCATCATGAATCTGATTTGATGTAGATGGATATTCCTCTTCATCTTCGAAATCTTGAGATCTTACCTACCTAGGGGTGTTTTCATCTTCATCAACCACTACATCAATACTTTGAACAATTTTTCCAAGGCTTTTATTATAACACTTGTACGCTTTGCTGTGGGGAGAGTAACCGAGAAGAATGCCTTCATCTACTCTGGGTTCAAACTTGCCAATATTTTCATCAGTATTTTTGATGTAGCATTTACTCCCAAAAGTTTTGAAATATTTTACTGAAGGAGTCTCACCATACGAGAGCTCATGAGGGGTTTGAGTGTTGTTCACATGGACATTTGTTTTCTTGAGAATAACAACTGCAGCAAATGTAGCTTCACCCGAGAAAGTTGCGGGAGTTCTAGACTCATCAAGCATAGCACGAGCCATTTGTTGAACCGTTATGTTCATCCTTTCCACTACTCCATTTTGCTGAGGAGTCCTGGCTGTAGCGAATTCTCTTCTTATTCCATGTTCTTCACAAAAATCAAAAAATTCATTTGAGGTAAACTCCCCACCTCTATCAGACCCGAGGCATTTAATTTTGTGTTCTGATTCATTTTCAACCAAAGCTTTGAAGCATTTGAATTTTTCGAAGGCTTCATCTTTGTGCTTCATCAGTGCTATCCAAACCATCCTTGAATAGTCGTCAATGAATAATATAAAGTATTCTTCTCCCCGAGGTGACCTTTTCCTAGATGGACCACATACATCAGTATGGACAAGCTCAAGTGGCCTGCTAGCTGATCCTTCCTTCTCAGGGAAGTTAGTCATGGAAAATTTTAGGGGCGAATGTTCGCCCCTTGGCGAAATTAAGGGGTTTTAAATTTTTATTGGGTGAATATTTTGTATCATAGTACATTTTTACAGATCACCTCAAATAGCCCATGTTATTTTAAGGGAGAGGGTACAAAAGGTAAATTTAGCCCTTGAAATTAGGAGTTACAACCTTCCATTCGCCCTAATTTTCAAGAATATATTTTATTTAAGTGAATCCTATGGGCCAAATACCATATTTATAAAAGAGGTATGGTAAATTAATAAAAATATAAATAAATGGGAGGTATGGTAAATAAATAAAGCATTTTTTATATTTACTCCATAAGTCACCTTATATACATGCAAGGGTGTAAACAAATAAAAATATAAGTAAAGTGGAGGTATGGTAATAAATAAAACGTCTTTTTATACTTACTCAAAAGGTATGGTAAATAAATAAAAATATAAATAAACTAGACGTATGGTAAATAAATAAAACCTCTTTTTATATTTAGTCCTTAACCCTCGTTCT
>APFE030846352.1:24528-104453 GCA_000404065.3 Pinus taeda
TTTGAAATGTGAATGGGATTTTTGATTTTGAGTTTTAATTTGAGGAAGCCATGTCGAAAACCGTATTTGGGGGTTAAAGTGGCTACAAAATGGAATACAAGTAGTCATAAATATCCATTGAACTTGTTTAGACGCCTTCATATCTGGATAAAAATTGAGTAGTTGAAGGTGAAAGTAAACGAATGAATTCACGTGAACAACAACTGGGTATCCATATCGATTTGGATAGGGTTATTTAAGAAATCATTATTTAAACGAGAAATTTAATTAATATGAAGATATATTTAAAACATGTATTATATTCATTAAAACAAATTGATTTTGTCAACAAAATATGTTAAAACCGATTGATAATGAATTGGTTGTGAAGACATAAACTATCAAAATGGTATTTGATCTTGAGACATCATTTTTCAAGTTTCAATTGGAAAATACAACTAGTGAATTGTAATAGAAGAGGTTCGAGAAGCAATATAATATTCTAAAAAACATTGTGCTTGTCATTCCGTATTTGAAGTTGCATCAAAAATTGTTGGAGGCATCGAAGACCTGAAGAAGCAGTAATGAACCTGCAAAATCTATATTTTGTTAGAATTTGTAATGTGTAAATCAGTTGTCGAAATTTATTAGTAATACTTTGCAGGTGAGTTGTGTTAAAATGAATTTGGAGAATGGAAATGAAGTTACCTTCGCCATGGGGATTTATATATTGTTAGTCGAAGATGCATGGTGAATGATGGCATACTGAACACCATTGGAGATTCATGCGTAATTGGAGACACATATTTCTTGCTTGCCATTCTGCTCGTCTTCTTCATATTTTGTCACGTTGATGAATGTGGTTTATGCATTTCAGGGAAGCTTTTATTTGTTGTAATAATTGTATGGTTGGATGTAGGCGATATAATGGTACTGCTGGATTTTGTACTGGAAGAAATCTGTTTTGTATATGTTGTAGTGTAAGTATTGATGCCTCGATTTCGTCCCAATAGTTACATGGGTGTGCTATTTCTGATTCCATATGTCCTATTGCAAAAGAAAGAAAATGTTAGAATGAGATGTCATGAAAATGTTAGAAGAAAGGTATGTTTTGAAATAGAATGAGCTAAATAAATAGAGGAAACCTTTTGGTGATGTCAAAGTATGGATTGGAGTAAATTATCTAGAGGTGGCATTGAACGGAGAATTTCTTCTGCGTGTTTTCTATGAGTAATGTTTTTGTTGTCCTTCATTTTATTGTAATGATCGAAACTGAATGCGGGGCTAATCCAGAGATCTTGTAGAGAAGGTACTCTTGAAATTGTTGTGAATGTGAGACCTTGACGTTCTATTTTCCCAATGTCAATTGTTGCTTTTGGAAGTGTCATACCTTGATATTTATGTATGGTTAAAGCCCAAGCCATCTTCAGTGGATTTTGTGTACACCCATTTCTTTTTATTGCTGGAATAAGCAAGTGAGTGGGGTTTCTTTCATCCCAAGGAGGCTCGATGTATTTGGGAAAGTCTACGACAACAAATGTTGGAATTTGTGGTGGTGCAGTTGATTCTTTGTAAAATATGGTTACAATTTCTCCGAGGGAACCATTAACAAGTTTGGCTGAAACCCAAAGGTTGGAAGTTAACATAACTTTTTCACCATTGCATAGTAATACAATTCACTCAAGTTGCTTGTCTTCTGAGGAAATCTTGGAATATGTGTTGTCATCTTCAGCAATGGATCGTGCGATTGGAATGTTTAGAGATTTCATCATTTGATCATTTGTTGGAAATAGATGCATGGAATCATCGAAGGAATGTATTTCATCTTCTGATAAAAAGGAATCTGTGCGCGACATGAGTATGTTGTAGTCATCGATTGTTGGATTTGCATCTCTAATGTTCTGGAGGATGTTCCTGAAAGTAACCTGGGCGATGTTGTCGCCTTGTTAACGAAATATTGTGTCTAGTGTGATGAATGTGTTGAAGGTGTTCCATAGTGTGCTTTTATGGCTCGTCCCTGCATATAGAGGTATGTCTTTGACGGGTGGTAGCTGACCAAGATCACCAACCAATATAATGGAACAATCGCCAAAAGGAGTGTTTCGTTGCTGTGGAAATGCCTTTCAAAGATGTTCATCAATATGGCTGAGAAGCTTTGGCCCAATGAAGCTCATTTCATCGATTAGTATGTTCCTTATATGCGTGAGTTTTTCTTGGAATTTTGCAAGAGAATTACCTTCTAAGGGCGTAAGATCCTTTATAGGAAGGTGCAGAGTAGAATGGATTGTCGATGCTTGTATGTTGAAGGCAGCAACCCCTGTAGGGGCGAGGAGCATGATCGGTGAAGGTTCTGGGCTTGCAAGGGTTATGAGCATATCTTTGATGCAATTGATAAGGAGGGATTTTCCTGTACCAACAGTGCCTTGTATTATCATTTTGAGAGTAGTTAAACAATCCTTCTTAGCAAAATGATTAGAAATAATATTTAGAGCTTTTATTTTCATTGGAGATAATGTAGTAAGGGTCCCCAAGATACGTTGATGTGTTTGAAGAATGCGTTGGATGGAGTGGCTATTCTCAATGAATTGTATGGCATTATTTTATAGATCTAATGGAATAGTGGTCTAATTCTAGTTATGGTTGTCATCAAAGCCACGAAGGCCAAGCATGTCAAGGTCATTTATGAGAAGCTCATTTGTAGGGTGTAATTGGGAAAGTAATTCCCATTCATTTATTTCCATGGTGTCTGGAGGATTGGTTTCATGAATAGTTGAGGTATCATTTGCGACAAATTCAATATCAGATAGTGTGTGGTGGTTCTATCACTGGTTTGAATGATATATAGACTGGTTTGAATGGCATAAAGCCATTCATTTATTTTATTTCCGAGGAAGACATATTCGAAACATTTAGGCACCATTTATTAACCTGCGAATTTACTATCTAATCTCATAATTGATGGAAAGAAACATTTATAGTTTCAAACACGGCTTTATAAAGGTAACTATGATAATAGCATTTTGTTGTATGGAATAAAGAAGGTGTGAGATATCAAATGGATCATTACTGTGCAGATGGTTTGTAACCTTGGATATCTAAAAACCTTTGCTACAACAGTGATGTGCCAGATACTACACTGATATTGAGAAAGCACAACATTTCAACAAACTTATTTTCTTGCCTTTTGTTCAATGAATTAGAAGTTTTTATTCCTCAGGATCAGTTAGCATTTCGTTGTATGGAATAAATAAGCTATGAGATATTGCAACCTTGAAGCTCTAAAAAACTTTCCTACAATAGTGATGTGCCAGATACTACACTGATATTGAGAAAGCACAACCTTTTAACAAACTTATTTTCTTGCCTTTTGTTCAATGAATTAGAAGTTTTTAATCCTTAGGTTCAGTTGGCATTTGTTTATGTTAGAGATAATGAAACCAATGGAGATAAAATTTGTAACCTTGAAGGTATAGTGGTTTGAATGGTTTTTCTTTATGTTCTCTAGATCATCCAACAATGCCCAATTTGTAGTATCGATGAGATAGGGAAGAAATGAAGAAAGTTGAGTATAGCTTTATGGAGAGTGTAAGCCATTGTATAGTGGCAATCTTCCAAGTAGAGAAGTTACTAATAATTCAAAAGTTTGCAAACTTGGTTGCTATTGAAAAAGTTTCAGTTCCTTGAATTCTTATAGCTACATTGTTTATTTTAGAGATAATGAACCCAAGTGAAACAACACTTCAATGTAGTATTAATATGCAACAAAGTTTTGAGGCTCTCCATCAATAGGTAGTTATTGTAGTATTCGTAACAATCGTGACTCCAAAAGATAGAATTTTAGGGGGGAAGTGGGGCCACAGATATTCATTTCCTACATAATGCAAAAGGTTTGGTCTAACTTCATTTCACTCTTGGCTATGCTTATGGAGAATAAGTACAATGACTTTGTGCATTAAGAAATAACAGAAGAATGCAAAGAAATTTTGCAGAATTTTTGTTATATCATTCTCTAAGAGAGAAAGTATATTATATTGGGCTTCCTAGTCACCCAGGCCTTTAGTTGACATATTCACAAACAAAGAAAGGAAAGCTCTTGTGAAAGCTAGATGAGAGGATAAAATGAAATATGTCGCTCAAAAGAATAAAGGAATATGCAATAGCCAAAAGTAGTGCAAGAAAGGAATGCCTTTAATTGCTAAATGAACCAAGATACTAAATGAAAAACAACAACCCACTACAAACTTTTACTGGAAGAAAACAACCAAGCCTATTATGAAATTATGTACTGAGACTACAGATGGTTTTTCCATAGAAGCTAAAGAGAATGATTTGGTTTGGTATCATCTTGATGCTGATCTGGACAACATATTATTGAGGTTTTTGTTTATAGGTCTACTATAGGGTCAAGGTCTATGGAGAAATATTCAATATGTAATATTGTATAATGTGTATGTTAGATACAAGTTTATGTATGTAAGCTAATGATGGCTTCCATCAATCTCAATCTATGCAGTTTCTTAAGCACAAGAAGATGCTACCTCTGCAATTTGGTCATGGATTCAAAACATAATAGCAACATGTTGATAATAGAGATGGCTTCAGTGGTGTCTTATATGAAACAAAAGGTTTTGTAAACCATACTTCAACAAAAGACAAAAATTTCTCTTTCAAAATTGGATAAGAAGAACATTGGATAACAAGTGGCATAGTTGACCCTGTTTAAAGGGAGGTCGATAGATTTTCAAGAATATTTACAACAGATTCAAATTTGTAGGCAGGATATCACCAAGTTGTTCACACGAAGGAGCTTATTTTCCTTGAAGCACATGCAGAGCCATATATGAGGGAATTGACTGTCAGTGATGTTGTCATAGGTACATTCGTAACTCTTGCTGGAAACTCTTGTGAAAGCTAGATGAGATGATAAAATGAAGTATGTCACTCAAAATAATAAAGGAATATGCAATAGACAAAAGTAGTGCAAGAAAGGAACGCCTTTAATTGCTAAATGAACCAAGATAATGAATGAAAAACAACAACCCACTACAAACTTTTATTGGAAGAAAACAACAAAGTCTGTTATGAAATTATGTACTGAGACTACTGATGGTCTTTCCACAGAAGCTAAAGAGCATGCTTTGCTTTGGTATCATTTAGGGAAGAAATAAAAAAAGTTGAGTACAACTTTATGGAGAGTTTAAGGCTTTGTATAGTGGCAATCTTCAAGTAGAGAAATTACTCATAGTTCAAATGTTTGCAAACTTGGTTGCTATTGGAAAAGTTTCAGATCCTTGTATTTTTAGAACAGATTCAAATTTGGAGGTAGGATATCAACAGTCAAAGAATCAATTTCCAATCTGATGGCAGAGGATTTTCTATCATTTCCGTATTCCTTGTAGCAACTTAAAATTTATTTTATTTTTAGTTTACTGTTAGGATTTTATTCCTAAAATCTTGTTGCCAGATGTCTAGGAAAAGAGTAATTAATTTATCCTAAGAATTTTACCACTAATTATATTTTTACATGAGGAATTAACCCATGGATAAAGTAGAGTATATTTTTCAAATAAGTTATATGAAACAAAATCTTTTGTAAACCATACTTGAATAGATGAAAAAAAATTCTCTTTCAAAATTAGGTTGAGGATTAAATTCCTCTCTGAGTTGAAGCATATACCTAGAAGTGTAAATTTCTTAGTACCAAAAAGGAAGGATGCTGGACAATTTCAAATATTACAGCAAGAAACAAAGATGGTTCTATCATTTTGACTGACTGAGAAATTGAAAAAAGCTTTGACTAAATCAGTCTTGTTACTTATCCTTGCTGCTAAACGACAAGTTCTATCACTCGTTTGAATGGCATATCAACTGGTTTGAATGGCATAAAGCCATTCATTTATTTTATTTCTGAGGAAGACATATTGGAAACTTTATTAACTTGTGAATTTACTATCTAATCTCATAATTGATGGAAAGAAACATTTATAGTTTCAAACATCCTTTATAAAGGTAACTGTGATAAGTAACAAAATGTTAATGCAACTCGATAATAACATAATGAGCTTAGTTTCTAGAACTTTAGATGACAAATGACAGAGAGGGAAAAAAGTAAAACTGTTGCCCCTCAATGATATGATTGTGAATAGAGGTGTAAGAGATCTTGAAAAAGATATTCTCAGATAAAGGTCCATGGATGAAATAGAAATTAAACAAAAACTCAGAAAGGAGATTAAGACTGTTACTGGAGATGAAGTAGTCCATAAACGTCCAAAAATGTCCCTGAAAGTTGAATCGCCCAGAAAGAAAGCCTACATCTCATAAACCATTCTGCAAAAGGTCACGCAGTGGTATTGCCATGAGAGTCAAGTTTTCACAGGAACCTAATAGCTTGCGTGAGAAAATCGATATTAGCTGGGGTGCTTTTGCAGCATTGAATATTCTTGACACAGAATAACCTCAGAATAATCTTCAACATTCTCCTTAACAATGGGCAATTACGCATGGTTACATAGAACAATGACCGGAATATATATAACACTTCATAACTACCACCATAACCAAAGGGCGCCATATTCTGATAGAGGGAAAAACGATGCTGCAGGAAAAACGCCCTACGCAGCAATCATGCAGCCTCCTCTACGGCCCTTGTCATTGTTTTTACATCGTCCTCTGCATGAATCCTTCTCTGCAGGTCCCCGCCCTCCTCTGGAGCGACTCCGCCTACGCCCTCCTCAACACCCCCGCCCTCCTTTGCATCAAACGCGGATATCTGTGCGTAGGATGGGTTCGATAACGTGGTTAGGGTAAACGGTTCCATAGGTTATAGTTACAGCCTAATAACTAATAACTAATATATTAACTAATAACTAATACGATAATGTTTTTAAAGGGTTTTTTAATGTTTTAAAACAATTTTTATTAAATTAGACGGCTGCTTTTTGTTCAATCATCTAACAAAAGATCTGACGGTTACGATTAGGACAGAAAGGCATTTGGGGGAGTTCATTTTAGAGGGAAACGCCTTACGACGTAATAACTAATCCTATTATATATATTAGCAATCTCTTCCAAGTTAAAGTTTGTGGATTGCCCAGAGCTGCTTTTTGGGTGGCAGGAATGGTCATCTATAAGGAGGACAAGAAAAAGGAAAAATCATAATCATTATATTATAAAAGTCTATTTTCTTTCCCGTGGAAAAAAACCATTATATCATAGAGTCTGTGAGTATCTACACCATGCTATTTCTCTACAACATTTTATTTTTGTATATGAAATAACATTTTAATTCAAATTTGTCTAATACTTTTGCCAATCATTATGAAATTGGTTTATACAAAACAAAGGCAAGTGTTTCCTTCCATTCACATGATAATGGATCAATTGAGATAGAAAATTTCACTATGATTCAATCATTATGGATATTCAATTAGAAACATTCAAATGTAATAAAGTTCCTTGCGTGCATATAATCAAATTCAAGAATCTTAATAATAGAATTCATTCAATTTAACCCAACAAAAATTGACTTATTGGTCTCATCAACTAAGAGTTTCATTAAAAATCAATACAACTATGACCCATGATGATTTCAAATTCAAGAAGCTTAATATAACAGAATTCATTCAATTTAACCCCAACAAAACTGACTCACTCGTCTCATCAACTAAGAGTTTCATTAAATATAAATACAACTATGACCCATGATGATTTAATGATTCTCATTGTGATGTCCTTGAGTCATAAATCACTTTTCTAACCTACTTACATTATTTATATAATTATGTTTATATACACTTATTATTACAATATCATATATTTTTGAAAGAAAGTTTTTCACTTTAAAAACAAAAGCATAAGCATAAATCAAGTCAAAACATCGTAAAGGTATGGATTTTAATAACTTTTCCATTAGTTTTCTTGTACTTCTCACACATGCAAAGTCCAACATAACTAATAAATGTGAACACATGAAGTTGTTGTTATGTGAATTTTATACAGAGAACATTGCTAAGATGCTTAAAGGAGAGGGGATTGTACATGGGCTACAGAAGATAAAGTGTCTATTATGTTCTTCCTTTTGCACATTTTGATAATAGAATTCTATGGGAAACCTAACATGCTGGTGAAATTTGGAGAAATTTTCAACTCGAATTGATTCTATAAAGCACCTTTTTCATGTGATTTGTCATTCTGATAGTGTGCATTCTCTGAAAGTTCTCATTAGGTTAGATGAAAGTTGGTCAATCTATTCGATAATGGAAAAGGAAGCAGGGTCAAGTCTCTTTATCCTTTCAATGTGACATTCAGAGGACAATTATGCTTTTAGGACCTCCTCCTTCCACAAACAGAATCATTCAACACTCCAAAATGCTAAAATTATAAAAGCACACAAGGAAGATGAGATAGATCTGCCTATTTCCCACTTAAAAGAATCTTTCATGGCCACATATGTTTTCTGTCACAATGCTAGCTTATACATTTGGGAAAAACACATCTAGTTCTGAATCTTCAAATCAATTCAATTGATCTTTGAAAGTTTTGGGCTCCACAATGTTTACAAGAAAAATTAGTTTGGTAGTTTGATGGGATGGAAACGAGATTAGCTCTTGGAATTACCTAGAACAAATATGATCGATTAGATGGGTCTAGAAACCAACAACCATATGAAATAGAAGAGTTTTATCATCATATAGAAATCATAGAAACTCCTCATTCATTCATACTTATTACTCATCTCCCAAGTACAAAAAAGAGCCCTTATCACTCTTCTTTTAATGAAATGAGGTGGAATTTGGTTTTTCTTCTTTGAAATGGTTGTGTTGTTATGAAGGATTCAAAAAAGATAATGTAAAAGTGGAGATCGATGGCATGAGGACTCTAATATTGAGTGGGCAAAGAGGGTTCCAGGAAATGGGAATGATGGGATGGACATGGCACAAAATGGAATGCACCCTAAGGGGAGTTCTTCTCAAAGGGAAACACCTTACAGTTTAAGAATATACAAAACTTGACTGTTAAGGCTTTTTGGACATGTGGTATTCATAAATCATGGTATAGAGCCATAGTATTGTAATACAATCTATTTACAATTAACAATATCCATGCTAAAATTATAGTAAGTGTTTTATTGTTTCTTATAATTGGATGTTTATCCATATTACCAGACCATTTAATTTATATGATTGTGTTTTGTTTCCTATATGACTCATCCTCACCATCGATTCTTGCCTCGCTACATCTACAAAATATTGTTCGAGGCATATTCACCTAAATATTGCTAATGCACCACATCTATGGAATATAGTCCTAAGAAGATCCACCCTAAGGGATCACTTTGTGTATCCATGACAAGCGATCAATTAGTGTCGAGAGAATTAAATATGTGGCAAGCTAACCCTTAAGGCTAAGACTAATTTATATGACCTCAAGTCCCTTTAGGTGTAAACATATTTTAGAGTGAAAAGAGATTTGATTCCTTAGAAATTAAATATGTGGCAAGCTAACCCTTAAGGCTAAGACTAATTTATATGACCTCAAGTCCCTTTAGGTGTAAACATATTTTAGAGTGAAAAGAGATTTGATTCCTTAGAAATGAATCCGTGACAAGCGATCATTTCGTGTCTAGAGAATTAAATCGATGTCAAGCTAACCATTAAGGCTAAGACTAATTTATATGATCGTCAAGTCCCTTTAGGTGCAAACATATTTTAGAGTGAAGAGAGATTTGATCCCTCTTGGCACTTAGTAGATCCATGTATAGAGGGCTAATTTAATTATTAATTATAATTATTTGTTTTCTTGTACTCTTTATTTTACTTTTATTTTTATATAATTTGATGTCCTAATTAATAATTATAATTATTATTTTATTTTATCATAACATAACAGGAATATAATTTCTTTAGTACTAGGGTGGAGAGCCCCTTTCAATGCAATTCAGTGTATGTTCAAGCTTTAATGAAAAGATTTAATGAAAAAAAAAATATTCTTCATTATCACTATTCAATAAAAAGTTTTAATTAAATTTCTTAATTTGCTTGGATTTTATAAATGACGGTTTTAATTAAACCACATACTTGACTTTCAACACTATTATCACGGTCATTAATTATTTTTCTTACTCATATCAATATTCTAAAATTATCAACCTTTAAACGATTTACCTTATATAATCAAACTAACTTAATTATCTATATATTCTTTTACTTTATTTTAGTATAAAAATACTTTTACACTTATTAATAGCTTTTTGTTATTTATTTTACCATTTAACTTAGAAAATAAACCTATTAAAAAAAGTTGTGCTCACCCTTATCCAAAAAATTCTCTAACAAACCTAGCTAGTAAACCTTGGTTAAATTTATGTAAAATTTTCTAGTTGATTGTAATTACTGAAAGCTTTTACATATTTTTATTGGGTGATGTTAAAATTCTTCTTATTGATATATAAAGTTTTGAAGCTTTGTTATTAATTACTTGTTTGAGTGCTAAAATTTTCTAATTGATGTAATTACTAAAAGCTTTTACATATGTTTATTGCGTAATGTTAAAAATCTTCTTATTGATATATAAATTTGTGAAACTTTGTTATTAATTACTTATTTGTGAAACTTTGTTATTAATTACTTGTTTGAGTGCTCGGATAGTCAATAATGCATTTTCAAATTTTGTAATTGGTATGATTGTGTTCAATGTAACATTATGTTATACCCCAAAACATAAAAGTTTATTTACTTTTTATATATATTATAATATATATATATACTATATAAATTATATATTTTTATATTTTAAATCTAATGATGTAATATATATATATATATATATATATATATATAATAATATATATATACATATATTTAATATTTAATTCTAATGCTAAAAATTTACAATTTCATAATTTTAATTAAATTGTAATTAACATTAATACATTAACAAATATAAACTAATAACTACATTTCAATCATATAAACAACTTCATTAAGATTTTTTTTTCAAATTTGAGAATATCAAAATCTAACCTTGCATAAAAACAAAATTTAAAAACAAAAACATGTTAATTTCTATTACACTACTCTTAAATAAATACTCTGGAATAATGTTTGTAAAACAACTAATCACTTATAACATAAATAAATACTCTGGAATAATGTTTGTAAAATAACTAATCACTTACAACATAAGTGAATCTTAAACTTTTTTAGTAAAATTTAAATGAATTAATCACTTACACCATAACAAGCGTTAAAATTGGCACTGTAAATTGCATTGAGAATGAAAGTGAGAATGAAAGGTGCATTTCATTCACCAGAGCACCTAAATCTTGCATTCCAACCCATGACTAATACTTTGACAAAATAAAACAGTAAAAATTGACATCCAATTATCTTCTTATCTATTCAAGGTGCATGGATTATTTCTTTTAATATTTATTGCATTCTTGAGGGCTGAATTTATTTTTCTACCTATAGCTCTCTCAAGTAGTAGGGTGTCTAGAAACTCAAAAGTGTGGATTAAAACGAGTCATTAGCACATCAATTGTCTTAATCCTTTTGTCCTGCACTACAACTAAGTAAATACTCTATTGAAGATTTAATGTTTGTGAAAGGACCATTCTAAATCATACCACATGCGAACTACCCTAAATTGCATCTAGCAATCCATCTGGTAAATTGTAACTCAAATAGTTTTTGAAAAAATAATTAATCATTGAACAATAACAATGGCAATGTAAAGTGAATTTGTACCCTGAACAATAACAATGGAAATATAAAGTGCATTTGTAGCCCTGCATAATTTTGGGAGAGAATGAAATGTGAATGTCATTCCCTTCCACGTATATTCACATTTTATTTCTTAATTTCATATCTCCTCCCACTGCTCAAAGAAATTTATAAATATCACATAAATCCCCAATAATGTAACTCTCATTGGAGTCTGCTAAACTCATCAATCTTGAAATATATATATATATATAAAATCAAAACATACAAATACAATACAATAGCAAGGACAATGAAAGATCCACTTATTTCTTGAATGGTGAAACAATGAAGTCAGAAATCCCTCAATTACATATATACTAAGTACTCTGGCGATCTTAATAATAATAATGTGGGTTAAAATTTCAAGTTTGAAATCCTGTAGTTACACAATGAACAACATTAAAAATTGTAAACATAAAAATAAAATAAAAATAAACCATCCCTTGTTACTTGTTGATTCATCCTTTTGTTACGTATTTATGCAGACACCCATCTACAGTAATATCAATTTTTTCACCGTCATTCCAATAAATACAACTGATACGAGAAATAACAAGTGGTAATCTGGAGTTCATAAGAAGGCTACGTGATGTTGTTGAAGTCCATCACCAGACTAATCTTGAGGTACGATCTCTTATTGAATGCCTTACAACCTATCATAACAGTAACAAAATGCCCCGTCCGGCATTGCCTACCATAAGGATTTCAGAACATCAGGTAAATAATAGTATCAATATCAGGTGATGCTGCCCAGTCATAAATGAATTGATTTTATCATTGATACTAACCGAGCCATGAGTAGCCATTCCAAAAACTGTACTCGACTCCAAATTTGAATCAACCCGCTTGAACTTGGTTCCATGAGAGTTAGCATGTAGCTTGTTTCCTTTTAAAACATCGCCCTCTTCATTCTCCACTCCATTAACCATCACCTCCATCTGCGCGTCCTCTGGTTCCTTCGCTGCTATCTGTGCTCCCAACTCCATTTTCTTCCACTTCCAAATATCTCGCTGTAACATAACACAAACATACGACGCCCCTATGCCATTTTATATAGGGTTTACAGAGCCTCTGCTTGGCGTAATTGGAATGTTAATTGGAATTGGATTTGGAATGTTAATTGAATTCCAAAAGGCTTGTCGCCTTGCTTCTTGGAAATTGTATGAATATTCAAAACACGCTCGAAGAAAAAAAATAATTTCAAAACAAGGTAAAAATTGTCGACTGAAACAAAATTTGTTACGGCCATCTCCCAGCTTATAGAGAATATTGGGGAGGCTCTCTCAATGAATCTTGTGGAAAAACTATGACAGGTAACGTAAATGCAGTTCTTTCAGGAGGGAAACCCGCGTAACTTGAATAACGACGTAACTTAATAACCGTAACTGAACTGATTAATACCTGTCGAATATTAATCTAATGGTCTAGACTATCTCAATCGTCTAACATTCAAATCAACGGCCCGTGAACGTACAGGTGGCTGGCTGGGGAGGAGAGTCATTTTCATAGGAAACGCCTTACGGCGTAATAAGGAGGCTTGATTAGGAGAGCACAATCAAACTCATCAGTGGGTTAGGAAGGCTCAAATTTTCATTTTTACTATCCCATGCATTATGAATAGGAGCTTTCCTTGGTCTAGTGTGGTGGGGAAGCTGAAGCTGAAGGGACAAGGTGGAGGCTCATTACTTGAAAACTACACTATTCACCCTAAAGAAAAGACAGGGAGGCTGAAAGTTCATTTTTACTAGTTAAGGGATGAGAGGATGCCTCCTACAGCCTTCCCCACTGTTCCATGCACTGAAGAGGAAGAGTCTACACAAGGCTTGGGTGCAGAGCACATAGGGGAAGAGGGAAGGATGAAGGCTTCAGGCTTCAAAAATGTGCCATGCTCTCTAATGGAAGAGGGAAGGATGAAGGATTTGTGCTTCAAAACTAAGCCATGCACTCTAAGGGAAGAGGTAAGGATGAAGGCTTCATGCTTCAAGACTACGCAATGTGCTTTTTAAGAGACAAAGGATCCTTGCATTTATGAGGTGTGCTTTGTTTTTCCAAAGTGTGCCTTGTTGTTTTGAAGTTCTCTTTGTTGTTCCAAAGTGCACTTGATTGTTCCAAAGTGTGATACATTGTTTTGAAATTTTCTCAAGCTTGGGAGGGCATCATTCTCTCCAATATTGTCTGCTTGTTCATTTGGAATGTGCTTTTCACTAAGGGAGGAAACAAAATGATAGGTCACTTAGCCTAGGAATTACTAATGCATTGTGAGATGGATGATACCTTAGAAAATAATTAGTGCACAAGTATGGGAGGAAAAGATACATAAATTAGGCTCATGAATAAGCTACGTGATCACCTAGTAAGAGGGATAATGCCTTTACAACTTGCACTGAGTAGGAGGAAATCATGAAATCGACACTTGCAAAATGGGAATGACCTTGAAAGAGATAGTGCCAAAGAAAAGATAGCATGAAAAAGGCACTTATTAAAGTGGAAACAATCAAAAGTGACAATTTCAAACATGAAAGTGACACTTCTGAAGTAAAGTCACGCAAAAGCACAATTGGGAAAACTTGCCGAACTAAAAGTACAATTCCAATCGAAGTGAGGGGGACTATCAATGAAAGTGTGCACTAATTGTCTACATGAGTTTAACATCACCTAGACACTATCTTTATGGATGGTGTTGTGCCTGTTCAATCTTGCGTACAAGAAGTGTGCTTATGAATTCATCAAGGGTTGAGCATGCGTAGGAAAGTGACTTTGACACTTAGAATCTTATAATAAGAAGAATCGAACACAAGACATTAACCAACCATGAAATGACCATGGGATGATAGTTTGTAGGATCACAACATCAATAGGAACATATGATTCTCTGAAAGCTTCAAACAAATTTGATTATCATAGGGTATCACCATTGGTTCCAACTCTTAGCCAAAGAATCCTACAAACAAATTCTAGATCCATACTACTTTGGTACAAGCCTCATTGGCTGCAATGTACTTTGCTTCAATAGTGTTGAGTGAAATTGACCTTTTCTTCCTACTCATCCACAATATCATAACAGATCCCAAAATGAAGCATAGTCCCAATGTACTCTTCCTATCCTTAACATTTCCTTCCAAATCAACATCTGTATATCCCTAAAGTTGTACATCATTGCTTGCAATATACCTCAAGCCATAGTTCACTATACCTAGAAAATATATCAAGGTGTTCTTTGTTGCAATCTAATGCTTGTGTTTTGGTTTTACCTGGAACTAGCTCAAGGTGTTCACACCAAAGAGAATGTCTTGCCTAGTGTTAAAAAAATACTTCAACATACCAATAATTCATTGGTACATAGATGGATCTACCAATCTAGAGTCAAAGCCTCTTAACTTCTTCAATTTGGTCACTATGGGAATCACCATGGATTTGCAATCCATTATACTGAATATCTGAAGGATTCATAACATATACTTTTCTTGACCAAGGAAGAATTCACTAGGTTTTTTCCATACTTCTAATCCCAAGTAATAGTGCATCAACCCAACATCCTTCATATCAAACTCAGAAGCTAATTTCTTATTGATTTGAATGATAAGAGGCTTGTCACCTGTTAGAAACAAGTCATCAACATATATTTATAATATTACAAGTGCATTCTTCTAAACCTTATAGTAAAGGTTTGGATCTACTTTGCTTTTGGTAAATCCCAGTCTCATTAGATAATTGTTAATATTAGCATACCACGATCTTAGAGCTTGCTTGAGTCCATACAAGGCCTTTTTTTTCAACCTACAAACATGAGACTCCTTTCCATATACCTCAAATCCTTCAGGTCTATCTATGTACTCCTCTTCCTCAATTACTCCATTGAGGAAAGCAATATTTACATCCATTTGGTGTAGTTCCCATCTATTTATGGTGCTGGAACCACTAAAATGTCAGGGGATCTCCCTGGTAAGAAGTCTCAATTCGACCTCAGACTGTTTGGTGTGGGAGTCCTAGTAGTGGTTTGTATGGTAATGCCTTGACTGCGATTTTGCACAGAGGCAAGTAAGATAATTCTGTTGGTAGCAAGGGTGTGACAATTGTAGTGAGCCAAGAAAGGTGCATGAGAGGTTCTAACACATGGGGGTTGAGATGAGTGCACCCCTTGGAAACTTATGATAGCACACAATTAAGAAGGGAACACACAAGAAAAGATACATCACAACATGGAAGGAAAGTTAGCAAGCAATACAAAGTGATTGTTAAACCAACAACACATTTCAAAAAGATTCATACATACATAAACAAATAGCTATACATGCACGCATAAGCAAACCAATACATATATCATTTAGATTAAACCAGATATCATAGAATACAATACAACATATGCATGAAACGTGTTGGCTCTTGTTATATTAAGAAGTGTAAGTTCCAATCATACAATACATCCATGTCTAACCACTAGTTTTGATAGCAAAATGTTACAGTGACAATCACCTGCTTCTCCAAAGATATGTACTAGCTCTGTGCAGTGGAGAAGCCAAGGCTCGTTATAATACTTTCCAAGCTTTCTCCAAGATAGTCTTATCAGAAGCTTAGCGACCAAAAGGCTCTACAATGAGTTATGAGGGACTATTTATAGCAAAGGGTGGGGTGACCCTTGACATTCCCCTTTGTCATAGTTCAACTACCCTCGTGACTCTTCATCTACTCTATGACTGTTACATCCAACTATCAACACTTGACTTACACTTGAAATGACGTTACATTACAATGCACATGTACCCATGTGAGACACAATGGCTTGAGAAAGCCATGCTATACATCACTCTAACTTAAACAACCATGGAAGTCCAAATCCTCAACATCCTCGCAATGATCAACAGTAACATATTGATGCCAATATTAGTAGTCCTTGATGGTGTCTATGTGCTCCAAGGTGACATCTTTCTGGAACCTGACTCTTGCCTCCATAGCATCTGGGTACACTATTCGAGCTCCTCGGTCCAACTCATCTGTAAGCATGTGCATCCTTGTCTTCATTGCGGCTGGACCAATGACATACTTGTGCAATATGTCTACACTAATGGGGAAGTCTAGGTTGGTAGCAATGAGCATCAACTCGTCGAAGTAAGAGTCAAGCTCTAGTCGGACCTATGCCTTTGTCTTCACCTGGGTGAGAGTCCCAATAGATGGGATCGCATATGGGTGCACCACAACATCCATACTCTTGAACACACATGCATGGGAAGCCTGTATACTAGTGATGAGCTATGGGAGCTCTTTGTAGTTCTGGATCTAACTCTAGATACGTACCTTTAGCTCAACCGCACTGGACTTCATCATCTTAGGTAAGTGAAGCGAGGCTCCCTTGCGTCTCATCATCCATGCTTGCATGTAATCAATAGCAGCATGCAAGTTCGTTAAGATACGTGCTCTTCTAACACATCGCTGCTGCCATCCATTGAGATGGATGATTTCCTTATGCACGGTGCCAAACTTGGAGTAGAACGCTCACATAACTTTGTCAAGGGACAATACTTCATCTAGTATTGCACTCTACGAGACTGCACAACTCTATGTTGACACTCGTTGAATGAGATTTTGTGCATCTCTTCTTATGGCTGATCTCTAAGGATCTCAGTGCCGCCTCGGTCACTTGAGACTTGCTGATCATCTAGATGCGGTGAAGCAAGTAAGTTGAACTCTTGGTGGTGAGGCATAGGCTTGATGTCCTATTCCAATTCCCATTGCTCCATATCTGTATCCAACTGTTGAAGTGCTTGTTCTATCTCATGAGTGAAGTCCTTCTCCTGCAATGGTTCACCCTGTTTGCTTGATGCCAGTTGTTCTGATGAATCCACTACTTGTATGGGCACTATTTCATCTATTTTCACATGTTTCACCCCCTGTTGTACTTGTTTCTGCTGCGCTTCCCTCTCGTGTTTGCACAAATATTGTTCCTTCCAGAGTTTCTCCTTCAGCTCATGCAACTCCTTCTCTGATTCCTCCATTATTCTCTTCTCCCTCTGTCTTTGTCTGATTCGCTTTTTGTATTGTTGCCTCTTCGCCTCTATAGCATATTTTCTTTCTTTACCAATGGATCTTCTTGGAACTTGTAGCTTTTCTCTTCCTCCATGCGATTGACAATCTTCCTCTTGCCCTTGTCACGCACTGGTATGCTTGTCTCTACTGCTAGTGCTGCTAGTGCTGGTAATCTCTGGGATGATGCTTCACGTTGCTTCACTAACCACTCCACATCGAAGCTGGCCTATTCATTAATTCTGGAGGAGTTGTAACAGTATCTCCATGGGTCCTCCTCTGCCCAATGACATGCCTCGTGGATCCAGTTGAACTGTACTCTCATGCAATGATCTTTCATAATGCAATGTGGGTCATACAGATTGTAACTTCAGAGGTCGAAAGGATACTTGTTCATCAGTTTTGCCTTGACATATGCTTGCTTGAAACTCTGGATCTCGTATAACCCAATCTACAATAGAAGAGCAGGCCAAGGTGCCTTCTTCTTCTAGTGCAGTCTAGCTGTCAATCCTTCCGAGATGTGATATGCTACTTCTTGCATGACGAGTATGTCTAAGGAAAAATTTGGTAGAACATGCAGAGGCTTCTCCGCGCTAAACATTTGTATGAAGGTGTTGAATGGTGAGGCATACCAATCAACAATGCCTATCAATGCCTCCATTTCTTCCTTCGACATGTAGGGTGGATCTTGTTCCAATATCATCTTGTAGACTAGGGTGACAAAATGATCGGATAGTTGTGTGCTTACTCCTTTGAAGATGCATTCAGACAACAACTTGCAATATGTGTTCATGACAGTCTCTGCCAGTGACCATGCCCACTCCAAGCCCGGGAACTCCTATCGGGCACATATTGCATCTAAGGTTTAAGTGGACATGTAGATCTCCCCTTGCATACCTTTGGGTGACTATCGAGCCTACATTACCTGTTCCTTTAGCTGACGAGCCAACATGTTGGACCAGTTACATGGCTTACCCTCTCTGGCCAGTTGGTCAAATGCGATCACCCAACTTTGTGGGAAGGTTTCTGTGCTTTCTTGGCCATGGAGTCGACATGAAAATATGACCAAGTATTGATATGCCTTCCGCGGTATCTTTGTCTTATAGATCTATTTGGGTGTCATCCTAAATCTAGCTGGCTCCTCTACCCAGTTCTTTAGAATGTCTCTAGAGTTGTCACTATTGCAGGGTAAGTTGAAAGGAGTCTCCATGATAATCACGGGCTTTGACATCTGATACATCTCATCATAATCCTATGCCTAGAAGGTGGAAAGCTTTTTCCCACTGACACTGCTCAGAGTCATCGTCTCGGGATCAGTGTGTGAGATGATCCAATGTATCATGTCTGCACATGGGAACACGAGGTATCTACATGCAATCGAGTATAAGCCAGACTTGTGAATGGTCACATACACCTGATAGTCTTTGAGGTCTTCGACAGAAGTGCCAACAAATGCTTCATTGAACTCTTACTATTTTAGCTTGATGTCCTTGTCTAGAAACAACTTGGTATCTTCATAGATTGGTAGACATACGGACACTTGCACAATTGCTACTCCAGTTGCACTTTCATCAGTTTCCTTTGATCCTGGTATCTTGGAGGCCATTGATATTGTACTGCTAAGAGGCAGATGAAGGCTTGAAAGATCTAGAGACAAAGAAACATGCATGGCAAGAAATCTGTTTGTGAAAACTAAAGCAAATTAGGGGAATGAATTAATGCATACCTGGGGAATGATAGGCAAAGATTGCGCAATTTCTTCTAGGTGGTTGGGTGACTAGCTTCTAGAAATGTGCAGAAGGTAGTCTGGGTTGTTTAGGAAGCAATATTGGCTACTAGATTTGTGCAATGCACAATCTAGGCTAACTACTAATTACTGGGATTACGGAATGCACAATTCTAGCTAGCAATGACTACAGGCTCAAGGTCTACATTGTGCAATTTTCTGGGCCAGCAGTCACTGTCCCTCAAAAATGTGGAAAATAGTCCTAGAGGATAGTGCTTGGGTAGAAATTCACATTTCTGGAGAGGAAAACAGAGCCTTCGTTCTCTAGATTGCGCAACGTTGTCTGGGTGAGGTAGATTTCGGGCCAAGGCTACCCAGACCCACTGATGGGAAACTGAAAGAAAATATGAAATGAATGCATGGCAACACTAAGTGAAAGCACACGTGATTGATCGTACATGCAAAAATTGAATGAAAGATTCAGTAAAAAAAATTAACATGCATGTGGGTGAAGCGAGTCACCAAATCGGTGACCATTTGTGCAAAATAGTTTCATGCGTGCGACAATAGTGAGATAGTAACGAAAACTAAAATGGTTTTATTACAATATAGTATACATGTAAATGATAGCAAGAATTCAAACAAATAAAGCAAACAACACTCACACAAGCGAAAACACAAAAAGCGATAGGAATGTTGAAAAAGACAAGTTGAGACCACTTACTTATGAATAGCTGAGCCAGATGTGTCGAAGAGTCTTGGATATGCTATGGCATTCCAGAGATCCAAGATCAATGTGAAAAAATGAGCTTTGATGCATCGAATAAATAAGTTTGAGTTCATGATGTGCATGCCACAAATCTAGGAAAAAGCGACACTTGGAGGAAAGTTTCTAAAGCAAACTTTGCATGTAACCTCCGACTGCTAAAAATAGCTCCTTGAATCATGGGATGCTTTTGCATGTTGCCTTTTTCTATTCTGGGAAAATGCAAGCCATGCATGCAAGTCAAGTTCCCTTGGTCCCGGGTGGAACTAGTCTACCCAACTACTCATGGATGAGGCTGCTCAACTGCTGAGAGGAAATGCACATTTATGGATGGGAGTTGGGTTGGTTGTCTAAGAGATTTGTGTAATTTTTGGGTAGAGAAGTTGACAGTTTCCCAGGATTGCACAATTCTTGGGCTAAGCAGGCATGCTGGGAACGATTATGCAGTTTTCTGGGTGAAGCCTGATTGGTAGGATTGCGCAATTTCTAGGGGGAAGGTTGGTTACCCTCCAAAATTGCACAATTTCTTGGGGAAGATGCTCAACCTACAGCTGGACCAAGTCTAGGTGATCAACCTATGAGGGGAATGCCTCAATCTTAGATCGACAGGCTATCTTTGTGTAAGAAAAACATTGAAGCTTGAGTACTTGACGAAGAAAGACACGGTGTTGTGAAAGGTTGATAGGGAGGATCCAAAACAAAGCTAAGGAAAAATTTGGAGGGTGGCTGTAGCCGCTAAAACACTTGGCGACACACTGGTAGAAATACATCTCTCTGAATGGACCTTGTTCATGAAAAGCAAGTCTATCACCTCTGGAAGTATTGTTCAGTTCTCAGTTTGTCTTGGTTTCACACTAGCTTGATTGTAAGATGTAGCATCCGACAAGATCTTTGTCGATATACACACATTCCAAGCTAAGGAAACAAATTTGTTTCGATTAGGGTTGAGGGGTATATTGATGCACAAGAAATATAGTTGCAAAAGTCTTAGCTTCATCTCTAGTGTTGCTCTATTGCCAGCAGGCCTGGACAGTACCCTGGTGGAGTCACATAGGAGCACAAGCATGGCTCCGCTGCCAGCGAGCCTGGTCAGTACCCTGATGGAGTTACTTGCATCACCTCTTTGCATAGGAATCCTTTCTCTTATTTCGCCTTATTCATTTTTCATTTTGAATTTCTTCACTTTTCATTTTTTTCAGTTTTCATTTTCATAACTATGCATAACACTTATTCATTTCAAAGGCAAAAGAGGGATCCTAACTTATTGAGAGCAGAAGAGGTTGTTCCAATAGAGAAGTAGTTTATTATACCTCTGACGTGCCTGTTAAGGTTTTCTCCCTCACCTTACTCTACTTGACTGAGTTGACAAGGTGTTGGGAACGGGTCCCCTGTGGTCAATTTTGGGGTTAAAAAGCCCAAGTTTTGGGGCTAAATGCCCAAGTTTTGCGTAAAGAATATAAAGTCTCTGCATTTTGTGGCCACAGAGCACAAAGATGTAAGAAGTGAAAAAGCGTTTTTTCCCTTAGTTTAGATATTTTGTGTCAGCTTGATGAGATCATCCCTTGGTCTCCGAACCATGGGATTGTATAAAAAGGAAGTCTTAGAAGAGTTTAAGGTAGTTCATAAGTTTTTGGTAGAGTTTTGAGTAAGTTTATGGGTCTGTGAGAGCTAAGAGCGAAGAGTCTTAGCATAGGAAGAGGCTCTGCAGCTGAGTGTGTAGAGGCCTGGGGTAGAAGTCCACAGCTGAGTGCACGGACCCCTGCCGATGTGTGTGCAGGGTAGACAGAGTCTGTACTAGAAATCTGGACTATCAATAAAAAGAAGTATTTTGGAATTATCTGTGTATGCATTATTTTACTTATTTTATGAATGTTTTGATTATGTTATGTTGAATACTGGGGTTATGAATTAATGCTATATTGATGTGCGAATCTATGTATTTTACTTTGTCATATGAATGCAAGTAAGAATATCTGTTTATGCAAAGATAAACATAATGCATGTTAAAGTTAAACCAATACTTAATCTAATCTAGGTAGACACAAAAGTAAACATAATTAAAGAGGCATGTAAGCACCTAATATATCTATTTAGGGTCCACGAAGGAAAATCAGAGACTTTCGTGGAGGCTTCAAGGATGAATAAGAGAAGTACACTGGTAAGCATTAAAGGGTTTATTGATCTGCACAAAAGCACAGTGAGAGTCTAAAATCGACATCACAACCATCTCAGGGTGTGGAAAAATAGTTCCTACATCCCCCCATACTGCTTTAGGTGAGACTTTAGTTTGCGCTCCACGGATTAATGCCGAAAGGGCCAGTAGTATAGGGATTTTCTTGGCTTCTTAACGTTGAACCTAGGTCAGGGCCCATCAAGCCAACAAATGGTTTCGTTGTTGGGACCAAGATCTATATAAGTAGATGTGTGATGTCACATCATTGGAATCCAACTAATAAAGAGATCAAAGACTAGTTGGATATACACGAAATATTCTTCTATTCCTTCCTAGTTGAATTATACGAGTGGATCGTGAAGCTGGCAGATGGCCAAGGGAGGTGGAGGCTTGATAGTCTGATTGTCTAGACCCCAGAGTTTGTGCAGAGACTAGAAGCATCTACATATAAGATCATACATGCTGTCAATAATTGGCTCAATTGTATCATAGGAGGATTTGTGATAGATTTCGTGGTCGACGCTTCAGTCAGTTACAATGAAGCATAGTGCTGCTTCTTCAAAGGGTCATGGGGTAATTATTTAAAATTGTTAAATACTTGGATTAAGATGCTATTGTGTGAAAATAGGGTTATGGAATTACCTTGATGTTTGGGGCTACTTGAAGTGGAAGGAAGGACTTTCAGGGATGGAGGAAGAAAAAGCCCTTAATATAGCCCACTGATTGAACCCCCTCTAAGTGACAACGAGGGAGCAACGCAGGTTTCTCTACAGAGTGCTATTGAGTTGATAAAGTAAGGGTTCCATGAATACCTCATCTGCCCACATCACCTCTATCTTCACATCCACCGCTTACACCCTCACCCACACCACCGCCACCTCTACCACTGTTCAATATGGAAAACTTTGTAAAGGTATCTATGTTCAAGGGTGTGGGAAATGAAGATCCTCACTAGTTTTGGTTCGTCGTGAAGGTTGTATGGAAGCTTAGGTTATCATAGATGATCAAATGAAGAAAGTGACATTGGTTAGTGCTTTGTAGGATGTGCACTAACATGGTAAATTAAGTACTACAAGGATAATTCGATGTCCATGTTGGCATATATCCACACTACGTTGAATAAAGAATTTAGTAGACCTAAGTTTGAGGTGAAATCAATTATGGGATTCAAAGAGACCATGATGAAGCCTGGTGGGACACCCTAGGATTTGGATCAGAGATTGAAGTGTATGATCCCTGAGGCTAAAATGAATCTGACTGATGGGCAGCACCATGAATGGTTTGTGGCTTCACTCCTACCTCATATAAGGGTTGCGCTATCACAACAGAATATTGGGACCCAGGTGGAAGCTCTGGAAATCTTGATGAGATTGCACGAGACACCAAAGCAAGATGTTAATCTGGGGGTTCAATAGATTCATGTGTAGCTGTAGAACCTTTGCCTGGAAATGTAGAGTCTAAAGAAGGATAGAACAGCTCGACCTGAGGTATGCGAAGAAGTTTGGTGCCTAAAGTGAAAATACCAAGGAAATGACAAAGATAACTGTCCAGTTTTCGCAAATTATGTTGGAGTAGGGGGACCAATGCCTCTGAGGATGGAAGCTGCAATAGGTCCAAGTACAAGGCCTATGCTATGGTGTGTTATTTGCCATGTAGCTGGGAAATATGCAACAGATAATTTCCATCTACTGCAAAAATTCGTACAGACACACAACAACTCTTCCGCAACTTTTGTCAGTCAGTGGGTCATGATGAGTGCAATTGCTAGAGTTATGAATTAATGATGGACATGACATCTACATACAGGGTGCAGGTAGAAATGCATCCTCCAGACAAAGGAATTGGAGGAGCACGAGGTGAATATCAGGGGCACAGACGAGGCTGAGGTGGAGGAGGACCTGGTAGAGGTTGAGGGCAGGTTATTTGTTACAATTGTGGAGGACCACAACACTATGCGTGAGACTACCTGAATCTGACACGGCTGTCATGTCGCTATTGTACTCAGTTTGACCATGCGACAGAGGATTGCCCTATATTGTTAGCTAAGATATGTGAGAAGGGGGCACAACCTCAACAACTGATTTAGAACCTGCAAATGATGAGGGATGAGCCTCGCGAGGAAGACCCTAAGGTAAATATTGTGTAGTGGAGTGGAGTGATGACTAGTGAGGATAAGGGGAAGCAGCCTAAAGAAGGTGAGTGGGTCTGCAAAGCACCAGAAAAGGAGACTGGGTCTGATATAGAACTCGTAAAAGAAACATTTATGGAAGCGAAGAAAATTTTCACTGAGGCCTCTACCTCAGAGAGTCAAGAGAATCCAACTAAAGAAATAGACTCATCCTTGATTACCACGTTCTTGGAGACCTGCATGAAACTACTACACGATAGCAAGGTTGTGAAGGAACTACAGGAGCTGATTAATAGGTGCACTGGCAAGGAAAACGATACTGATGGGCCGCGCGTAGTTAGAAAGCTTGGTAAGAATAAGGAAAGAACTGGACGTGAAATGAGACACATCGTGCAGATAGGAGAATATGAGATGGATCGGGTTATTTTAGATTTGGGGTCAGACGCGAACGTTTTGTCAAAACAGACATGGGAGAGAATGGGGAGACTTGCGCTACAGTTGTCTATGATTCAGTTAAGGATGGCGAATCAGTATAAAATCATCCCAATGGGGAGGTTGCAGGGGGTAACAGTTGATATTGAAGGCGCGAGTGCACTAGCTGATTTTGAAGTGATAGAAATTGTGGATGACAACAATTCCTACCCTCTGCTTCGTGGGATCGATTGGGCCACTAACATGAATGGGGTAATCAATATGAACAAGTGAAAGATGATATTTGAGAAGAAATTTCTTTTCGTAGTGGTGCCACTGGACCCTGCAAAAGGACCGTACTATATTGAACCAGTCCACGATTATGCAAGTGATGATGATTTGGACCAAATTTACAAGATAATGGTGCGAGATTAGCATTGGGTGAATTCGACAGCAGATGGACATATTGCATGGGACCATGAAAGTTCCTACACATTAGATTTAGATGAAGAGCTAGAGCACTAGCAGAATCAACTACATGTAGTATCTACGTTGTGCTGTAATATGATTACCAAGTCATTGCGTTGTTTATCGTCAAAGGTAAGAAATCTGCCTTACTCTGATGGTTTAACTGATGTTGATCACTTTTTGGATGCATTTGAGAGAGAAGTGCTAGAGAAACATCACTTCTAGGCCATGGAATGGGCGTTCCATGCTACACCTATGAGATGGTGGGGCACACACAAGGACAGTTTTGATGATTGGCGTGTATATAGAAAAATGATGACAGTGTAGTTTGGCCACCAAAAAGTGTGGCTAACAGAAAAATATGATGGGAGAAATGATCCACACGACCATTTGGCCAAATGGACTGAAGTGTATGGAGTGAAGCCTTAGCTGAAGTGGGTCCATCTGTTTTGTCATACCTTGGATATTATACCGATGAATTGGTAACTGGAGACAGAACTCTGCCATGGCACTGGAGCATAGGATGTTTTGTGCCAAGGATTTCTTGTGATGTTCAACTTTGAGGATAGGTTTGAATGTATCAATGTAGCATTGCAGGAGGTTAAGGCAACGAACTTTAGGATATCACAGGATCCTCTAGATTTGATTCAACCTGATTGGACTACCCAACTGAGCCACGCACTGGAATGCTACAACGTAATAGCGGAAGAAGAAGATGAAGACCCGAGGAAGATTAATATTCCAGAGACCGAAAGTCACTGCAAATTTGAGGGACTGAAACTAGAGAACCTAGACATAACCAAGCCACTAAAAACTAGATAGTTGAACATTGGCATAGAGGCAGAGCTGAAGTTTGAAAACATTGGGGACTACTGGGACGATACGAGAATAGATAAGATCACCGAACTACTCTGCGTATATCAGGATCTGTTCCCCATGAAGTCTTCAAATCTAAAAGGGATAATAGGGGACCTGGGTGTCATGAAGATCACCCTAAAACTGGATGCGAAACCTATGAAGAAAAGACCTTACCACCTTAATCTGAAGTATAAAGAAAGGGTCCACTTAGATTTGGATAAGATGCTCACGGCAGGGATGATTGAACTGGTGGAAGAATTTGCTTGGGTGAGCCCAATAGTAGTTCAGGAAAAGAAGCATAAGGAAGAAATAAAGATATGTGTAGATCCCAGAAAGTTGAATGATGCCTGCATGCATGATCCCTTCCTAACTTCGTTCACCGATAAGGTCCTGGATAATGTTGGCGGCAAAGAAGCATATTCCTTTACTGATGGGTTCTCAGGGTACCACCAAATCAAGAACACATCAAGGGATAGGAGTAAGATGGCCTTCATGATTGAATGGGGATTCTTCTAGTATACGGTGATGCCTTTTGGGCTGAAGAATGTGCCAATTATCTTTTTGCGTGTAGTCATCGTGGCATTCAAGGACTTCATTCATAAATTTCTGGAGGTATACTTTGATGATTGGATAGTGTTTGGATTGGTAAAGAGACATTGGCAAGTCTCCACTTGATGCTAGATACATGTCGGAGGTACCAGATCATGCTCAATCTAAACAAATGCTTGTTTTGTGTCCCATTTGGGATCTTCCTAGGTCATGTGGTATGTAGACAAGGCTTGATAGTAGACCCTGTGAAGATCACGGTCATAATAAATTTGGAGGCACCAAGGAGTGTGAAACAACTGCGCACAACAATGGGCCATACCGGTTACTATAGGAAATTCATCGAGAACTATGCCCAGATCATCGCCCTGGTGGAAAAAATGTTAAAGAATGATGTTACGTTCTATTGGAATGAAGAATGCCAGAAGATCTTGGATGTGCTAAAGGAGAAAATGGTCACCACACCAATCCTAGTCTTCCCGGATTGGAAGAAGGAATTTCATGTGCATGTGGATGCATCATGTATTGCGCTGAGAGTATTACCGATATAGGTTAGTGAAGGGAACTTGGATCATCCTATAGCATTCGTAAGTAGGAAGTCATCCAACGCTAAGAAAAATTATTCCATGACAGAGCGCGATGGATTAGCTATGGTGTATGTGCTCTAGAAGTTCATGCATTATCTGTTGGGTAGACATTTTAAGATGTATATAGACCATTTTGCATTGAAATACCTGGTCAACAAGCCTATGTTGGGGGGGGGGGAGATATGAAGGTGGTTGTTGTTGTTCCAGGAATATGATTTTGAAGTCATTATGAAACTAGGAGGTCTAAATGTAGGACCGGATCATTTGTCGCACATTGAAACTAGAAAAGAGCCTAATTTGGAGGAAGGGCTACTTGACATGCAGCTCTTTGTAGTGTGCATCAAAGATAGTCACTTTGAAGATATTATACATTTCTTGACAACAGGAATGGCTCTGGAAGGATATACAAGTCAACAGAAGAAGGAACTAGTGGTGGGATCAGATGAAATATTGCGACGTTATGTGCTAGAGTTTGAATGAAACAACATCCTCGTTGAGGCTCATGGTGGAGCCGTGGGAGGTCATTATGTAGGAAAAGAAACAATGCAAAAGATTCTATGCGTTGGGTTGTGGTGACCAAAGTTGCATAAGGATTCAAAAGCGTATTGTAGGGCATGCGATGCATGCCAAAGGACTGGTAGACCCTCACACAGGGATGAGCTACCACTGAATCTGCCGATATCGTTACATCCCTTCGAGAAGTGGGCGATTGGATTTTTGGGACCAATTCAGCCTCCAGGAAAGAAGATGGGTGCACAGTACATCATCATCATGACTCAGTATTTAACTAGATGGTCAGAGGCATAGCTTGTGAAGGACTATACAAGCATGACAGTGGTAAAATTCATCTTTGAGTACCTACTGACAAGGTTTGGTTGGTAAAAAATTTTAATGAGTGATCGTGATACGCATTTTCTTAATAGACGATTAACGCAATGACGGAGGAATTTCAGGTTTACCATCAGAAGAGCACACCATATCACCCGTAGGCTAATGAGACGATGGAAGTGTTTAATAAAATATTGGAGAGTGTACTAACAAAGGTTTGCAATGCTCAAAGAAATGACTGGGATGTGCACATAACCACGGTGTTATGGGCTTATAGAACAAATTGCAAGAAGCTGACTCGACAAATGTCGTTCAGGCTGGTTTATGGTGTAGAATCTGTGATGTCGATGGAGTACATTGTACCTAGTCTGTGCATAGTGACATTCACAGGAATGGTGAATTGCGGAGCCATGGAGGAGAGGCTCGCGCAGCTAACAGAGCTTGAAGAGGATATATTTCTAGCTAGATTCCATCAACAAGTTCAAAAGGAGAGTGAAAAGGTATGGCACAATCAACACATCAAACTGTGCACCTTCAAGGTGAATGATTTAGTTGTATTATATGACAACAAGTTTGACAAATTTCCAGGAAAATTTAGGATGCATTGGCTAGGGCCATATGTCATCAAGGAGATTACCGATGGTGGAGTAGTTCAGTTGGTAAAGTTGAATCTATAACCCTTCCTAGGAAAGGTGAATGGCAGTCGATTGAAGCCATACACCAGTGATCTAGCTAGATGACTACATGATGGAAGCACAGTCTTAGTGCTCCAGGTGGCTAAAAAGAGGCGCGCGACTATAAACTACACTACTCGGGTTGTGGAGCTGCGCGATTGTGGAACTGTGATGGAAGAAGGAATGTCACAGTGTCAGTAGAAATGCGCGGCGAGCTGCGCTATCAAAGAAGGGACCACGCAGGGCAGCCGAAAAGTTACCGTTATGGTGACTATTCATGATTTGATGATGAATAAATGGTTAAATGGAGGGGGGGTATTTAAGTCGGAATTTAAGGGCAAGGGCTTTGAAAATCTTCTACCAATCCAACATTTATGAATGAATTTTGGGGGAAGGGTGGGATTTGAATTCAAAAATACTTATAAATTACAGGTGGCTGCCTAGTGAAAAACACTTGGCATTTTGAGAATTGAGGTGTTGCGCTCTTAGGTGCATATGAACTGTGAGTAGTTTGAAGCTTTGATAGTGAGTTCAGCATTTGAGAGGTTGTCGAAGGAAACCCAGTTTTGGCTACGTGGGGCTTGAGCCAAGTTCAACAATGAGTTTAGCCAAGCAAATTTTGGTACTACTAGCCCTTTTGGAAATAGTTCAGGGAGTGCGGACTGAGGTCTCACCCGAAGTAGTATGGGATGGTTCTAGAACTAGGTTTTAGCACCCTAGGATGTCTTGATGAGGGTTCTCAAGGTTCGCAATCCTAATCTGCGTGCTGCACTGCTCCACGCAAATTTCTATTCTTTACAACCCATGCACACCTTTGTATTATTTTGATCCAATCCTTACTGTGTTATTATATTAGTGATTAACTTAGTTTTTGCGGGTCCGATATTCTTATTACTTATTCATATTCCATATTAGTGTGAGTACTCGAAAACAATATAAATGCATAAAGATAACCAGAACATAGAAATATAGATCTACAAACAGGCGCACAATATTCTGAATCAATCTTATCTTTACTAATAGTCAAGTTCAGTTACAGACCCGACTCTACCCTGCGGACTTAGCTACAGGGGTCTGCGCACTTAGCTGCGGACTCTACTAGGCCTCTGTGCACTCAGCTACAGAGCCTATACCTACCACTATGACCCAATACACTTCAAATTCACTTCTCTCTTCTCACCATGCCTTCGCATCTATCTGTTACTTCTCAAAAACCCAAGACTAACTTTACACTTAGAGCCTCGCTCTATTTATACAATCCCATGGTCCACAAACCATGGGTAGGTTGACACACTTTACATTAAATTACATTATCTTAGGGCAGACAACCATAGACTCTTGTGCTCCGCGCCCGCATTTTGCGGGGTCTTTACGTTACACTTGACCAAAATTCGAGCTTCAAGCCCCAAAAACATTCTATGGGGGGATTTGCTACCCAACAGGCCCCCAACACAATCATCGTGACTCGTCTCGAGTCACTCTTCTAGTGCGGTGATCTTTGCGTGAATTCCATGCAATAGGTCTCGTGTAGCTTGGGTGTCTGCAACACACTGTTTCGTTGTCTGTTGTACTTGTTGCACGCGTATCTCTGAACTTCGTGAGAAGCTTCAGATTCCTATCCAAATGTATACAATTCCTGCATCTGTGCCAACTTCCTTTCAATGGTAGTTGTGATTGTGAATGCTTCATTGATCCATGGTTGGATGTGTGCTTTAAGTAAGGTTTCCTTTTGGTGCACAGTGTCTAATCGGTCATTTAATGCCCTTGCCTACTGTAGTTTGGCGAGTCGTTGAGTAAGGGAAACCATCTACACAGTGCCTCGGACACTGTCATACTCTTCCTGCAACTCGTACGCCTCTGTCTCTAGGCACTGTAGGTTCAGGTCTTCCTGCAGGTGTGTAAGTATGGTTAGTGCTTGCTCCAACATCTCGGTGCACCCCTGTGCCGCCTGGTCAATTTGTTCCAACCCCATCTGGATAGCGCATACATGGTGCTCTCTAACTTTTGGGGGTGTGGAGGGTTGCGCATTTAAACATAGCTTGAGGATTTTCAGGTTCATCTGCAATTGAACCTTTTTTGTTTCCTCTCGGGCCTCACGGACTCCGACCGCCAATCTATGGACCTGCTCTGCTACTGGTAGCTTTGCTGGCAGGACCAACTCTGGATCACTCCTGCATGCATCCTCTATGGCCTACTCCAATCCGCTAGCCTACACAATCAACTTATCCTTCTGGATGTTGAGCTGGTCCATGTTGATTTTCTGCTCATGCAGGACCTAGATCTCTCAGCCTTCCCGGTCATGGAGTTTGGCGATGACCCCATCCTACAGTTGGTACATTATTTCGCACAGCAGGGTGGCCAAGTTCAAGTCGACGCCTTTCATGCTACTCATCGCAGCCCGGTCATCCCCACTTGTTGCTACTAACACGCGTTTGAGCAAGATGAAGGGGCTACCCATATAGGCACACAGTAGTTGTTTGGCCTCAGCAGTTCCTGCTGCGACATACTGGGCCATTGTGCCTATTTGGGGGTGTTGTACCTGTAAACCTTGTAGCTATGCACTAAGCGCCCCCAACATAGTGTTCTACTCCATTTGCAATCATTGGAGCACATCCTCCATGATTTTCTAAATCATTTTGTTGATATCCAATCGATCACCTTCTGTGATCGTGATCGGGTCGACAGACGTCTTTATGGCTTTCCCTTTCTTCCTAGGGGCTATTTTCTTTGGGTCACGTGGCTGCTTGAGTTGTGTCGATGTTGTACGGGGGTTCATGTGGTCCTACTCCCTGTCCACTTTCCTAACCTGCTACCCTGAGGACATCTCCTGGCCTTCCTCATTCTCCCTGGTTGGCGCGGTTGTGGTCTCTATCATCTGTACTGCTACTGCTACATCGGTCACCTTCTGCAGTGTGGCTGCTTCTTGTTCTTAGCGCTTCCTCTCAGCTAGTTGCGCAAGGCACCGCTTGGTGCCATTTTTTCGTTGTTGAGTTGCAATCTTCTCCATTTTTTCCAAGTCCAAGGCATGCCACTCCGGAGGCCATGACTCCATCACGACAAAGATCGCATCATCCATTATAATGAATGGAAGCTTCACCCACTTTTGTGTTGAATCCTTGCACAATTGGATATATAGGTTATGCATATCCACCTACAATTCTACCATGCTTTGCAGCTTGTTATGAATTGTAGGGGACAAGCACAGTCTATGGTTAATTTAGGCTCGGATGCTCACCTCCATGAACACCAAGAACACCTTTATCTCGCAAATCCTATTCGCATATTTTGTAGCCCAGAGCAAGGTGAACCTCATGGCTTCGAGTAGGTCACCCTCAGTGGTTGTAAATTGGCTGTTTGCCGGCAGCTCCCCTGCAACCAACAAGATGGATAAGAGAAACCACGCATAGTGGAAGGTCTTACCCTAATCCTAGGCCTCCCTATAGTTCGTCAAAAATTCATCACATAGAAACTGCGCCTAGTTGAACTAGACCCCCTGTGCACATTGCTCTGCTAACGCAATCATAGACATTGGTACTTCGTCGGTGCGACATTTCCTCATTAGCTTGCTGTCCAGCAGCTGGGTGGCTATGCGCTCCCTTTGGTCTTGAATATTGGCTATTGTATACCCCCTCTTTCTCTTTTCTAGTTTATACTTGGCCTTCATAGCTTTTGCGAGTGCCAAGTTTCTATTTTTTCCTGCTATGGCCACGAGCTCGTTTCCTTTGACTAGTAGTCAAGAAATTTGGTGAATTAGATCGGCCATGATGGGAATCGACTGCTCCAGCCAGAGATACCCATCATGCACCAGGCAGAACAACTGTCTGATGACAAAAATGGTGATGGGTGCACGGTGGTAGTGGGGTATCCATCGCAGATGGAGTAACCCAACCTTCTCCACGCCATGCAACCATTTCTGCTTTATTAACTTCTCCACAGCCAACTGTGGGAACTTCTTGCTGTCTATGAGGTCCCAATATTCAAACTTCATGATCAGTACTCATCCCAATGGTGGACCTTCAAACCTTATATCATCGGGGAGGAGCGGGGTCTGGAGTGCACTCTTCGTGGTCTCCAGGTCCTTCGGTACCTTGGATATCCCCTTCCACGGGGGGATGTAAGGAGGTAGCTTTGTTGCAAAATGATTTTGGGAGACATCCTATGCCTCATCATCTTGTGCCTCAATTTGGGCGATCAAGGCCTGCAAGTGTTCCTCCTCCTCCACTGTTTCAATGGTGACGGCTTTTCCCTTCTCCGCCATTAACAATTTGCCAAACTGTGGGTTTCTTGGGGATACATGGACTGGCCCCATCATTTATTTATATTTTTGTGGCCACAGCGTGTGTGGTGATTTTGGAACTTTTGGCACAACTTCTTCCTCTCTAGGCTCCTCATGGGCCATACGGGGCTCTGCGGTAACTTCGACGAATCGCACTCTTGTTCTAGTAGCTGTCATTGTGTCTATACTTGAGGATGGTAAGAGTATGCAACGTTCAATGCTTGTACTTGCTCAATTATCAAACAACCAAGTGTTGCCTTCGAACTGGCCCTGGTGGTTTTATAGCGTCCTTTGAATTTGAATTCAACCCTTTCCCCCACTTCTGCATCATTAATGCCTTCTTGGCGGCAGATCGTCCCAAATATCGTTCTTAATTCGTGTCTTAATTTTCCATCGCTCATTCCTTTTTGCCTTACATTGGACCTCTTGTCATAAACAGTGACACCAACGATCATCTCCAAGCCTACCCACGCAACAACGCAGCCCCTTATGCATGGCCACAACCCCTGTGACATCTTAATCCTATGCGCAACCTCTGTCTTGCGCATCTCCGATACAAACTCTTTTATAGTCCTGCGCTCTCTTTCAACTACTTGGAGTGTTGAGACTGTGCTTCCTATGGATAGTCAGGTGGTCACACCACCAGTGCGAGGTTTCAACTTACTTGCCAACTCTGTCCACAGACACCCCTTAATCACCCTCATGTCCGCCAGTGCATCGTGTTCTTCCTTGTATGGTGCGCTCCCCTGTTTACTGTGTCTAGTAAGGTGCGGTCGCAACCATTGTAGCAGGGTCACAAATTCTTCCAATGTAGTAGTATGGCTGGCTATACCTTACCCCATCATGCTTAGTTTCTTGACACAGCATGCTTGTGCAACTTTGATTTTCAGTTTGTTGATTTCTTCATCCAACATCATGATTTTCTTTATCAGCTGTACCCAATCTTCTTTGAGTTCGCGAAGTTTCAAGTTCCCTTGCTGAATGGCTTCCTCCAACTGCATAATTCCTTTACCTGGGTCCTCATGTATTGTCCCAACTGTAGGAGCTATTATATGGGGATTCTTCTCTGCTCTTATGGTTTCGTCTCTTCTTGTCAGTGTTGGGGTCATTTCTGCATTCTGGTTTTTGCTTATGTCCCTGCAGGCCCATCAAACTGCTGGTACACGCAGGTCCCAGTTAGTTCATCTCACCTGGCGAACTCTGTTCATGATTCTGATAGCTTTTTGACTACTCCTACGTGGAATATTTGTGGTGTGCATCGCTTTTCCTGCTGCCACGTCTGGTTCTAATTTTTTATCCTTAGTATGGGATTTTCTTACTCAGCACACATCTATACCCATCGACATAGGTGGGCGTGCAAGCTGCTTCATCTTGGCTGCCCAGCTATTGTTCGATGCTAGGGGCTTCCAAACTGTAAGTGCATCCACCTTCTACATTCATGCCAGTTTACAATGGTCTCCTAATGTGTACTCCACCATCGTGCGGGGGTTGCACGCAACACCCATTCTGGTGCACCGTGCCACTGTTGTTCTGGTACTGTACTTCTTGCCTCTTCGGTCACGCAACACAGTGATCTAATCATCATGTTTCAATTCAGCGTTGTCACTTCGTGCAACTGGTTCTTCTAGCATTCCACTTCTTCATCTGAATCCGAAGTATAGGAGCTATCGCGCTCCCATGATATTCTCCCATATGTAGTCGGGTTCACCCAATCTTGGTCTCACATCGTTATCTGGTAAATACAATCCAGTTCATCGTTGCACACTGGTTCAGTGTAACATGCTCCTTCAGCTGGGTCTAGTGGAACGACTACACGTAGGGACTTTTTCTCGAAATATCATCTTCCGCTTCTTCAGGTTAATGACTCCATTCATATCAGTGGCCTAGTATATTCCTAGCAATGCAGGATAAGGATTGTTCTCATCGACAATCTCTATTACTTCAAAGTCTGTCTGTGTGCTCGCCGCCTTCGATATCAACTGTTACCCCTTCCAACCTCCCCATGGGAAAAATCTTCTGTTGGTTCGCCATTCATAATTAAATAGGGGACCATTATAACATGGGCCTGCCTATGCATTCCCATGTCTGCTTTGGTAACGCATTCATGTCTGAACCCAGGTCTACGATTACCTGATCCATTTCATACTTGTTAATCTGTGCCGTCAATCTCATTTCCCTCCTTGTGCACAATGCATGCTTTCCCAGTTTCAAAACTACGTGCTTTTCCCCTAACCCTATGCACCTAGTGATAAACTCCTATATTCCCTTAATTGCCTTATTGCCACGTAGCAGTTTCATGCATGTCTCCAAAAAGGTAGTAAGCATAGAAGGATCCATCCCTGGCTCTGGTTGATCCTTACTTCCTGAAGAGGAGACTTTCACGAGTCTCTTCTTAGCTTCTATAAACGTCTCCTTTTCGTGTTCTATGTCAAACTTAGGTTCCTTTGTAGGTGCCTTGTGAACCCATGTATCTTCCTTAGGTCTCTTCCCCTTATCCTCCCCCGTGGTCGCACCGCTTCTGAGCATCATGTTCACATTTAGGTCTTCTTCGCGTGGTTTAGACCTCATCATTTGGATATTTTGAGTCGGAGGAGGCTGGAGTACCCCTTTCTTGTGCATCTGTGTGATCAATGTAGGACAATCTACCATTTCATGATCAAACTAAGCACAGCAAGATATCCTTATCGAGTTGGTACAATCATGGGCGTAGTGCCCTGGTCCTCCATAATTGTAACAAATTAACTGTTCGTGGCCCCTTCCTGGTTCCATTCCTCCTCGCCCCTGAAATCTAGCATGCGCCATCCTCACAGCTAGGTCGATGGCTCGTGTTTCTGTCTACATCCTATATGTTGGGGTTCGATCCATCATTAGCTCGTAGCTACAACAAGTATGCTCGTCGTGGCCTATTTACCTGTAGAAATTACAAAACAACTATTGGGGAGTCTGTGTATACTTCTACAGCAAATAACAATTATATGTCATGTGTTTTCCTCCTATCTTATAGATCGTGCACCATAACGTGGGTGTCACACTTGGCCCTGCCTGTGCCTTCGGTTTCAATGGAATTGGTCCCCATCCTGCCAAGTAGTTCGTAAATACTAGACAGTGGTCCTTTTCATGGCCCTGGCCTTTGCATTTTATGCACCACATATCCTCACGCGGCTCTGGCTGCGGTGCCCTATCCTGCTTCAAGATCTACATTTCCAGGTAGAGATTCTGTAGTTGTGGATGGATTTGTTGAACTCCCAGCCCTAGATCTTGTATCGGTGTCTCATGCAACCTCATTGCCATTTCCAACGCTTCAGCCTGGGTAGAAAGTTTTTTTTGCGACAGTGCCATCCTCAGGTGCGGTGTTAGAGATGCCACAAACCATGCGCGATGTTGTGCATCTGTGAGCGTCATATTAGCCTCACGGATCATTCTCTTCAGTCACTGATCGAGATCTTAGGGGGTCTCACCTAGAAGCATCACGATCTCTTTAAACCTGATGATTCACTATGCCTCTGATTTTGGCCGGCTAAATTCTTTATTCAGCACATTTTGGATCTATGTTATTCCTGCATTTGTGTGAATTAGAGTGCCTGATATACCATGTCAACACCCGATCCTATAGAGCACTCACCAATGTAGCCTTCTTAATGTTATCGTCCATGAGCCCTTGTGCTTCCCACACTGCTCTTACCACGAACCAGAACTGGTCCAAATCCTCATTCCCTACTCCTCTAAATATGGGTAGCTTGATCGTGCTTGCCATGCTGAACTGCGGGGTTGGGGGAGGTGGAGTGGGTGGAGATGGAGGTGAGGGAGGTGAAGCGAGTAGTGGCATGGGTGGGGGTGGTAGCTACAGAATGCACTGCCTTATCAAACTAACCACACTTCTCGAAGAGACACAAGTGAGCTCTTCCTTGCTTTCTCACGAAAGTGAAATTAAGGGATGGTTTCCTAATCCTCTGCTACCTTTGTAGATCTTTTCGCTCTGTGTCGTTCCAAACATTAATGTGTTCACATAACCCACTTTTCACATAATAACATCTTAATCTAGGTATTCAAATATTTAATGCACTTACCTAGCCATCCACTCATACATTTCAGAAGGAAAAGATGCGAAGAAGATCTCGTGGATTTTCGTATACACGTAGTGATCTAGGCACCTTTTCTCAGATACCTGCGGAGTTTTATTTTCCTGTGTCATGAACTCATGAATCTCCTTGTCCAACCACTCTTTAATTTCCTTCCTTATTGGATTCTAGTGGCATGACATCAAACATCCCTTAGGCAGATCTTGGTCCCGGCAATGGAACCATTTGTTGGCTACGTGGGGCTTGACCCAGGTTCAGCAGTGAGTTTAGCGAAGCAAATCTTGGTACTACTAGCCCTTTCAGCAACAGTCCACTGAGCGCGGACTGAGGTCTCACCCGAAGTAGTATGGGAGGGTGCTGGAACCAGGCTTCCACACCCTAGGGATGTCTTGATAAGGGTTATGGAGGTTCGCGATCCTAATCTGTGTGTTTCGCTGCTCTACGCAACTTTCTATTCTTTGCAACCCGTGCGCACCTTTGTATTATTTCGATCTGATCCTTACTGTGCTATTATATTAGTGCTTAACTTAGTTTGTGTGGGTCCAATATTCTTATTACTTATTCAGCTTCTAGATTAGCACGAGTACTAAAAAACAATATAAATGCATAAAGATAACTAGAACATAGAAATATAGATCTAAAAATAGATGCACAATATTCTGAATCAATATTATCTTTATTAATACTCAAGTTCAGTTACAGACCCGACTCCACCTTGCACACTCAGTTGCGGGCTCTACTAGGCCTCTGTGCACTCAGCTGCAAAGCCTCTACCTACCACTATGACCTAATGCACTTTAAATTCACTTCTCTCTTCTCACCATGCCTTCGCATCTATCTGTTACTTCTCAAAAACCCAAGACTAACTTTACACTTAGAGCCTCACTCTATTTATACAATCCCATGGTCTGCAGACCATGGGTAGGTTGACACACTTTACATTAAATTACATTATCTTAGGGCGGGAAACCCTAGAATCTTGAACTATGTGCCTGCATTTCGATGGGTCTTTACATTACACTTGACCAAAATTCGGGTTTCAAGCCCCAAAAACATGCTATGGGGGGATTCGCTGTCAAACACTTAGGATTTTTTGTCTAGTATCATGTCGGAACCTGCAAAAACCATGAGTGCTGGAGAGGCAATGGCAGCTGAGAGAGTTGCTCCAAAGGTAGCAATGGTAGCTGAGGAAGCTGCCCCAAAGATAGCAAGTGTTGAAGTACCTATAGGGGTATCCAAATCATTAAGGTCTTCGAGGCCGAGGCCTACGCAAACTAAAGAGGGTCTGAAAACGAAGAAAGATAAGTAGAAAGCGACACCACCTGTGCAAGCATCACCTAGAAAACACCTGTAGAAGGAAAAGCCCACAATGCAGGAGAAGGGAAAGGTAGTTGACTTGGAACCTGAAGAAGATAGTGAAGAAATCAATACGGGTGGGGACGACATTGACATGGGGGCCGAGGATGTTGACATTGAAGGGTCTGATCCTATCTCTAAATTACCTGAATACCTTCCTCCGTGTCGAGGCAAGGAAAAGGTCCCCAAGGACATTGATGAGAGAAAATTCACACTCCATACACAGTTGTTACCAGACAAGATTGCATTTCATGGACCGCGCCTGGTGCACATCCCCCTTTTAAATCTGGAGGATTGGGAATTGGCCGATATGGAGCGCTTTCCCCACTTAGTGACTAATCGGTTCATGCACCGTGTCTTCTATAAGGACACTGGTGTGACCGCACTAGAGCCAAGGAAGTGGATAAAAGGGATGGACAAGGCAGGACTACTAAACATGATATGGGTGCCGCATTACAACCGCGCACCCATAACCATGATGGTGATCAAACAGCTGCTATGCTTGGTGCATGATCGCTTTGTGTGGTTAGAAGAACCAATACTAATCACTGACATTTTGATCCATAGGATCACTCACCTGCCACATTCAGGACTGAATCCGGCCATGGAATTTGACGGGAAGACATGTGAGCATGACCTCGATGAGAAAATGAAGGACAAATTTAAGCTCGTTAATAAGCCACCTAGCTAGTCCATTTCTAGTATAATTGACCTCGCGGTCAAAGTAGCCACCTAGATCCTGGTTGGGAAAATTATGAGCAAGTGTCGCGCAGATGAAGTGCCGACACTGATCATATCATTAGTAGCTCAGTGCATGGAGGGCGTACAATTCAACTGGGCACACTACCTCTGCAACAAGCTCCTCGCGAACTGCAAAGAGGTGCAGGCTCACATCAAAAATTTTCACTATGCATGGTTGCTACTATCCATAGTGTTGGTCACATGGGAGTTACCAGAGGATAGTCAATTTCCTCTGGTCATGTAGGATTTACTGGAAGCAGTGAAGTTCGCTTCACTCTAGGCCACTAAGGACCCCCAAAGGGTCAAGGATAGCAAGATATTTTGGATCTTGATGGAGATGAGTATCAACATGGCCATCAACTGTAAACCGTGGTTGTCAGCAAATGTCTTCGACCAGTTGGTAGAGTATGTGGAGTTCAAGGTGGACTTTCACTGTGTCTCCATGCGAGCACGGAAGGACCCTAATCAAAAGTGCTATGACCTTCCATACCTCGCCATAGACGATGCGATCATGGTGGTCCTCGATTATTGGACAGCAGAGTAGCGCATGGCCTCAGACTTGACAACTGGGTCTAGCAAGTCTGTAGCGAAGCGTAAGAAGGAAGAGGCCAGATTAAAGATGGAATAGTTGGCTGAAAAGAGAAAGAAAGAGGTTGAGGACAAAGCGAAAGTGGAGCATGCTGCCAAAAAGCAGACATAAGGGCAGGAAGATGAGGAGGAGCATGACTCTGATAGGAGCCAGAAATATCCTTCCCCGGAGATAGAAGAGGAAGAATAGTGATCCAAATAGCGAGGAGTAGACCCTGAGACTACTCCATTCTTGGTTAAGCATAGCAAGGAGCAGGAGAAAGTAGGGCTGTGGAAGCAGTCCAACGCTAGAAAAAGGTCCCTCGACCCAATCACCTTGATAGAAGGTGATTTGAATGACACTAGTGATGCGGTGAGTGATGTGACCACGAAATTGCTGCAATAGTTCAAGTAGCATCAACAACAGACCTTGGGTGCTATTCAAACGGGTTTACATGAGCTGCGGATCCAAGAGTCACACATACAGACCAGTGTGGGGTGAAGCAGTGGAGTGTCAACTAGTTTGGAACCTGGAATGTTAGAGGTAGTAGAAATGGTGTGCACACTGGATCCCCAGGCCATAGTGCTACTAGATGGAGCACTTACTATAGAAGCAGAAGCTGACAGGGCCATTGTCTGTGCCCTCAAGAGGGTTGGGCTAAGCTTCCAAGTGAAGCCCTTCACACCTTGCAAGATGGTGTGATCGCAAAACTTCGAGCTTGGAAACAACACGCCCTGAATGTTATCAGTGAGCAGAAGGTGAACAATGCTTAGCTCGCTATACAGAAGACCTTTTCCATTGATCTTTTTAAGGCCACCATGGAAAGTAATATGGACATGACCAAGGTGGTGGCTGAGGCATATTGCAGGACTATTTTGGAGTTGGATATTCCTAAAGTTACGTTAGTGGATGTAAGAATTCAAAAGCTTGCCGCTGGAGTGCACAAAGTGAGAACAAAGTTGGATAAGGTTTAATTTGAACTGAACCTTAAAATTACAGAGCTTGAATTGAAGGTCCAACCTTAGACTCCACCAAATTTTAAAGAGAAACATGCAACTGCTGTCAAAGATGTAGTAGCAGTTGTAGATGCTACCGTGAAGGAGTGCACTGCCCTCTTCGAGCATTTGCTCGAAGTAGTCACTAGCCTCCAGGAGGATTCCAATGTACAAAGGCTAGAAACAGAGGTGCAGGAGCTGTAGCAGATATATGATGAGGTTAAAGATATGGCGCACACCATTGTTGTTACACAAAGGTTAGAAAAGCCACAAGAAGCAAAGGTGGTGTTGAAAGAACAGGTGGACGTAGCTCAACGCAAGGAGATAGTACTCAAGGCCAGATTGGGGCCTTAGCTAGGGGAGGCCTATGTACTCATTGCCTCCATTGAAGGGAAATTGGCTAGTCTACAAGCGACACAACATAAAATATAGGCAGATAACACAGAGCGAGGGACAGAGCAACTGCTCAAATAGGTGAAACAAGCAGAAACACAATGCACTACCAAAGTTGCGGTGGTATAGGTGGAGCTGGGAGGTCTTCACGACAAGATATTCATGCTATTAGAGAGACTCAAGGGTGAGTCACCAGATTTTTGTTGGGGGCCTATTGAGAACGGGTCCCCTAGGGTCAATTTTGGGGTTAAAAGCCCAAGTTTTGGGGCTAAAGGCCCAAGTTTTGTGTAAATAATGTAAAGTCTCAGCATTTTGTGGTCATGGAGTGCAAAGACGTAAGAAGTTAAAATGGGTTGTTGCCCTTAGTTTAGATATTTTGTGTCGGCTTGATGAGATTCTCCCTTGGTCAACGGACCATGGGATTGTATAAAAACGGAGTCTTAGAAGAGTCTAAGATAGTTCATAAGCTTTTGGTAGAGCTCTGAGTAAGTTTATGGGTCTGTGAGAGCTAAGAGCGAAGAGTCTTAGCGTAGTAAGAGGCTCTGCAACTGAGTGCAAAGAGGCCTAGGGTAGAATTCTATAGCAGAGTGTGCAGATCCCTATAGTTGTGTGTACAGGGAAGTTAGAGTCTGTACTGGAAATATGGACTATCAATAAAGAGAAGTATTATGGAATTATCTATGTATGTGTTATTTTACTTCTGTTATGAATGTTACGATTATGTTATGTTGAATACTGGGGTTATGAATTAATGCTATATTGATGCACAAATCTATGTATTTTACTTTGTCATATGAACGCAAGTAAGAATATATGTTTACGTGAAGATAATTGTAATGCATGTTAAAGTTAACCAATACTTAAGCTAATCTAAGTAGACACAAAAGTAAGGATAATTACAAAGGTGCGTAAGCACCTGATCTATCTATTTAGGGTTGTTGGGCATGGAATCACCCCAAGGCATGTTTTGGGGCTCAAAACCCAAGTTTTGAACAAATATTGTTGTAAAAGCTCTGCGAATTGCGAGTGCGGGGCACAAAAGTATAATAGAGTCATAGGGTTGTCTGCCCTAGTTCTCTAATGTAATGGCAGCTAGATAGACCTACCCATGGTCCATGGACCATGGGATTGTATAAATAGAGCGAGGCTTTAAATGTTGAAAATAGGATGAAAGCATGATGAGTCTAAAGGATTGATGAAGCATTGAGTCAAGTGTCAATCGTGTCTTTGGGTCATTGAGTAGGAGAAGGCTCTACAATTGAGTGTGTAGAGGCCTAGTAGTCTACAGCTGAGTGCACGGACCCTTGCAGTTGAGTGTGCAGGGCAAGTCTAGTCTATAACCATTGGATGAATCAATAAAGAGAAGTTTTGCTATAATTCTGTGTATCTTTCCTGGTTTAATGCATGATTGATATAGTTTGCAAATAACCAGTTTATTTACTACGTGAACCTATATGAATGTTTTGTATTGTTAAGTATAACTTAAGACACTTAAGTAGGCAAAGGTGCTTAAACAAGACTAGAAGATAAACAAGATCTAGCGTAATAGCGTAGAACATGGCACAACCCCTGGTTAGGGCTACGCGAAGGCAGTGTACCAAGCCGCAAGAAACGAGAAAGTGCACAAAGCCACCTACACGCAGGGACAAAAAAAGGACTAGTCGAACTCATCAGACATCTCCAGGGTGCAGAAACCTGGTTCTAGCACCCTCCCATACTACTTTAGGTGAAACACCAGTCCGTGCTCCGTGGACTGTTGCCGAAAGCGCTAGTAGTACTGGGATTTGTTTGGCTAATTAACTCTGAACCTGGGTTAGGCCCCAACAAGCAAACAAATGGTTTTGCTACCAGGATCAGGATCTGCATAGAGATGTCTGATGTCGTATCACTGGAATCCGACCAAGAAAGGAATTGAAGAGTGGTTGGAAAAAAAGATTCACAAGTTCGTAGTGCAGGAAAACAGGAATCTGTGACTATCAAAGGAAGAGTGGTTAGATTGCTACTTGTATACAGAGATCCACGAAATTTTCTTTGCATCCTTCCCTACTGAATTGTACGAGTGGATTGCGAAGCTAGAAAATAGCTAAGGAAACTATAAACTTGACAAACCTATTGTGTGGACTCCAGAATTGGTGTGTAGAATAGAAGCATCAGAAGATAAGATCATGCACGTTTTCGATCACTAGCTAGATCAAATAATAGGAGGATTAATCATTAAATTCATGGTAGATACTTCAGTCATCTATAGCGAGGCAGAATGACGCTTCCTCAAGGGACTGCGAGGTAAGTACGTTAAATCTTTGAACACTTGGATTAAAATGCTACTATGTGAAAAGTAGGTTATGCAAATAAATTGATGTTTGGGGCTACGCAGAGTAGGATAATCTACAGAAACGAAGGTAGCACAAAACTAGAAACTAGCCCCTTAATATCACCTCTGTGAGGGGGCGAAGAAGAACTCACGAAGGTTTCACCAAGAAATGCGATAAACTTGATAAGGCAGAGAATTCTGTGCATACCACCCCCACCCACACCACCACCAGTTTCACCATCTTCACCCTCGACTTCGCCCTTACCACCTCCGCCATCACCACGAAGTAGTATGGCCAACGCGATAAAGCTACCAATGTTCAAGGGAGTAGGGAATGAAGATCCAGACTAGTTTCGGTTCGTGATAAAAGCTGTATGGGAAGCACAGGGTGTCATGGATGATAATATAAGGAAGGCAACATTGGTCAGTGCTCTACAGGATCGTGCGCTGACTTGGTACATTAAGCATTCCAATGATAATCTGAATGTGGGGATAGCAGATATCCAGACTACGCTAAACAAAGAATTTAGCAGGCCAAAGTCGGAGGCATAGTCAATCATTGGATTTAAGGAAATCTCAATGCTACTAGGTGAAACCCCATGGGAGTTGGATCAAAGATTCAAGTGCACAATTCGCAAAGCGAACATGACCTTAATAGACGGGAAAAACTGCGAATGGTTTGTAGCCTCGTTAACACCGCATATATGAAACACCCTCTCACAACAAAGGCTAACCACTTAGGTTGAGGCTTTGGAGGTCGCGATGAGATTGCATGAGACTCTGATACAAGATCCTAACCTGGGAGTCTAGTAGATTCACATGCAGTTGAAAAAATTGTGCCTTGAGATGTAGAATTTGAAACAGGATAGGACAGCTTGTCCAGAAGTGCGTGACGAGGTATGGGGAGTAAAGTGCAAGGGCCAGGGGCACGACAAGGACCACTACCCATTTTTCATGAATTATCTTGTGGGAGTAGGATCAATGCCATTGACACCAGAGGCACAATTAGGACTAAGTGCAGCACCTACATTATGGTGCACGATTTGTCAGATAGGAGGGAAGAATGTTACAGATAATTGCCATCTATTATAGAAGTATACGTAAAATTCCCAGTAGTTGTTCTGTAATTTATGCAGGTCTGTAAGACGTGATGAGCACACCTATAGAAGTTATGAACTGATGATGGATCAGAATCCTACCTACAGAATTCAGGCTGAAACACGGGCCCTTGATAAAAATGTAGGAATGACGCACACTGGATTTTAGGGGTGCGGACAAGGCCAAGGACCATGATTGTACAAATCCAACGAGACCATCATGCTTATATTGTATGCAGTTTGATCATGAGGTAGAGGATTGTCCAACACTGATAGCAAGGTTGCATGATAAAGGATCACTCCAACCTCCCCTGACTTAGAGCCTACAAATGATGAGGTCTGAGTCGCGTGAGGAAGACCCTAATGTAAATATTGTGCTCCGAAGTTGTATTACGAAAGGGGATGACAAAGGTAAGATACCTGAAGGAAGTACCTGGGTTCGCAAGGCTCCAACAAAGGAACCATAATTTGATTTGGAGCACGCTAAGGAGACCATCATGGAAGCTAAGAGGAGCTTCACTAATGCCTCCACTTCAGGAAGTAAAGACAGATTGGAGCTAGAAATGGACCCATCAATGCTCCCTACGTTCTTGGAGACATGCATGAAGCTACTGCGCGACAACAAGGCTATAAAGGGGCTATAGGAACTCATAACTAGATGCGTTGGGACTACACCAGGAGAACCGCATGTAGTCCAGAAGCTCGGGAAGCACACAACATGAATAGGAAGGGAGATGAGATTCACTGCGTGGATCACAGAATATGAGATGGACCAAGTGATTCTACACCTAGGATTAGACGCAAACGTCTTGCCAAAGCAAACATGAGAGTGCACGGGTAGGCCTGCATTGCAATGGTATCCTATCCAACTAAAAATGGCGAACCAGCGAAAGATCCTACCTATAGGGAGAATGCAGGAAATCATAGTAGACATCGAAGGAGCGAGCACACTAAAAGATTTCGAAGTGATAGAGATTGTGGATGACAAAAATCCCTATCCCACACTATTGGGAATAGATTGGGCCACTGACATGAATGGAGTAATAAATCTAAAGAAGCACAAAATGATCTTTGAGAAAAAGTCATTGTGCGTAGTGGTACCTTTAGACCCTGTAGAAGGATTGCGCTACATAGAACCAATGTGCAACAATGACAACGATGACAAGTTGGACTGCATCTACAAGATAAATGCATGGGAGAAATATTGGGTAAATCCAACTGCGGATAGCTGAATCTCTTGGGAGTGTGAAAGCTCTTGCACATTAGATTCTGACGAGGACATAGAATGATGGCAGAACTAGTTACAAAAGGTAACCACGCTCAACTGTAACATGATGACAAGGTCGCTATGTTGCATAGCAATAGAGGTAAGAGACCTGCCTACATATGATGGGTTAAGTGAGGTGGATGACTTCCTGAACAAATTTGAAAGAGAAGTATCGGAACAACAGTGTTTTGACGCTCTGAAATGGGTACTGCACGCTACGCTCGCAAGATGGTGGGGTACGCACCAAAGAAGTTTTGAGGACTAGCACAAATGCAGAAGGATGATGCTCATGTGGTTTGGGAAGCATTAGGTGCAATTGAAAGATAAATATGGTAGATGGACCGACCTGTGCACCAACCTATCCAGGCCGATACAAGCATATGGTGTGAAACCCACACAAAGGCCTACCATCCTTGCGGTAGGAGACACGATCAGTAAGAGGGAAAGGGTAAGGAAATGGAATGAATGGTCGGGACCACGAAGTATGGAAAGACCAAGTACAAAAAAGAATATTTGCACAGAAGAATTTAACAAAGTATGCAACACGCTAAACAAGTTCCACCATATGAAGTGGACTGACTGGGCCGTGCACGAACCAACGGTTCCCTGGACTTGTAGGACCACATGCAAAAGCCTGGTTATGCAAGCGCTACCAAGGTCAGAGTATGAAGCAACCATAGTAAGCATGATAGTACTTGAGGAACTTAGACCGCGCCTGACAACATCAATAGATATGACAGTTCGCGAAACCATGGAAGCAAAAATCCAACAGGGAAATCTTAGACTCTAAGAACTTGAAGAAGAAAGGGTACGGTTAAGGAAGAAAAGCACTCTATTGGACGCGGAAGTTGACAAGATAGAGGATGAGATAAAAGAATATTTTCTCGGAAAAAAGACCAGGGTGGAAAGGCTAGATGTGTACGATCGTGATGACAGGTTTAAGGCCTATTACCACGAATTGATCAGTCTAATGCCTTGGCTTGGACTGCACATTGCTAAGCATAGTGATCAGGGTACTACATTACAAATGGTAAAGTGCGCAATGACAATCATAACAATAAAAGATGGGGATTCTCCAAGAGACATGATGGATGATAGGATGGAACTTTTCACAAGTGGTACGACCACTTGACTAGCCAAAGGAAGGACAGTGGTAGCACTCCAGGCAGTTGAAAGGGAGTGCAGGACTATAAACTATTCTGCCTAGAAGCTGCGCGATGTTGGAGTTGCGTGCAGAAGCAAAGAGTCACAAGGTCTACGGCTGTGCACAAGGGGTTGCGCTGCCACGTGAGTTGACCACAAAGTGACTGTTGAAGGCATTACTCATGATGGGATGCTCGACTTGAGGCCAAATGGAGTGGGCGGCAAACATTTAAGACACAATTTATGGGCAAGATTTGGGAAAATTTGCTGCCAAGGGAGCATTAATGAACTGGATTTGGGGGGAGCGGTTGAATTCAAATTAAAAAAGTGCTATAAATTACAAAGGGCTACCAAGCAAACAACACTTGGTCATTTTTGAATTGAGCAGAGCCCTGATCCTTGAGTGTTGAGCATTGATTGAGCCCCTGAGATTGCGAGTGATATACTTATGCACAAATACAATGGCAACAGCTAAGGATGTTATGGAGATAACAAAAATAACTGCCGAGGAGGCCATGCAAGCCCTGACTATGGGGGATGCTCCTGAAGGTGCTAGGATTGTGGCAGAAATTTTGAAATCATCGTGCACGCTAAGACCCAAGAAGGACAAACAAGCAATGGTTCCCATACGTGTGTCCCTGCGGAACCCGCTGCGCACCAAGCTATCAATGGAGGAGAAGGGGAAGGTCGTCACCATAGAAACTAATGAAGAAGAAGATATGGAGGATCTTATCATCGCCGAGGATGAGGATGAAGGCATGGAGGAGGACACTCAGCTTGTGCACCTCGCGAAAAAATTTCCCACCTATGTCCCCCCACGAAAAGGGAAGGCTAAAGTGCCCAAGGACCTGGACGAGACCAAGAGCTTGCTCTAGACCTCGCTCCTCCTAGACAACCTTATATTTGAGGGAACACACCTGGGATGCATGTCAAGCCTGAAATTCGAAGATTGGTACCTCATTGATCATGAGAAGTTCCATCACCTTAAGACTAGGAACCTTATGTAGCCCAAGTAGAACACCGTGACGGGGGTTACAGAGCTAGAGCCGCGAAAGTGGTTGCGCGGAGTGGAAAAGGTTGGGCTACTGAATTTGCTATGGGTCCCACATTTCCACTGTGCCCCAATAACCATTCTCATCATCAGGCAGTTGCTCTGCCTGGTGCATGATGGGTGTTTGTGGCTGGAGGAGCCCATCCCCATCACGATAGACTTGATTCACCACATATCTTGGCTTCCTTGCAGAGGAGAGGAACCTGTAGACATCTCAGAAGGGAAGGGAAGTGACTTGGCCATCGCAGAGGCCATGAAGAAAAAGTAAAAGCTAGAAAATAAGAAGAGAGGCTACGCCATCTCCAGCATCAAGGAGAAAGTAGTACGCGTGGCGACCCAAATCCTAGCAAGAAAGGTTATGCGCAAGTGCCGCGCAGATGAAGTACCCACGCCGGTGGTAGCACTGGCTGAGAAATGTGCGAAAGGGATCTAGTTTAACTGGTTTGAGTTCCTATGCAAGGAGCTTTTAGAAAATTATAGAGAAGCTTAGGAATAGGGAAAAACGTTCCACTATGCATGGCTTCTGCTATCCATAGTGCTCGTGGATGGGGAGTTGTCGAAGGATAGTCAATTCCCCATAATTGACAGGGATTTACCGGAGGCCATGAAGTATGCTTCACTTTGGGCCACAAAGGATGCTAAGAGGATCCGCGATAGTAAACCTTCTGGGTGTTCATGGAGATGAACCTCAAAATGGGGATCAATCGTAAGCCCCAATTGTCACCCATTGTTTACAACAGTCTACAGAGTTTTGCAGAATTCAAAGCGGACATGCATAACATTTATATAAGAGTGTGCAAGGACCTGACTAAACAATGGACAAAGCTACCCTTCATAGCCATAGACGACGTCATTTTCAATGTACTAGAGGCATGGCCACTACAGTGGCATGCCCTAGACATCGTAGAGATCGAGAATTTGGCAGCACAAAGAAAGAAAGATAAGGACAAGATGCGCATCGCACAGTTGGCCGAAAAGAAAAGGAAGGAAGCAGTGATAGCAGAAGTATGGGCAGCACGAGACACTACACAAAAAGCAACTGAGCAGGAAAAGGTCGCAACAACAGAGGAGGTAGTCATGAAGGCGGGCAAGGGCCAATTGATGCCTTCAAAGGGGCAGGAAGCAGAGGAAGTAGTGATAGAAGAGGGAGGCGCAAACCCACAAACCGTGTCGACACAGCTAAAGTGATAGCACCCAACAGAGTGGGCAGGGTCGCTTAAGAAGGTCAAGGCATCCAAGTTTTCCATTGACTTGATCACCCTAACCGAGGGTGATCTGCATGACATCTATGAAACAGTGCACAATGTCACCTCGAAGGCTCTCTAAGATTTCATTTAGGAGAACCATATTGTGTTGGGAGCCCTCAAAGTGCAGTTATAGGAATTACAGGCGTGCCCTCCTTAGGTTGGTACCATTTTGACCAACCTCGTAGTTAGCTCCATGGCAGCAGAGAAGATGTTGCGCGCGCGGATGACAAATACCATAGTGCTACCGGAAGGGGCACTAGTCACAACAAATGAGGCCGACAGGCCTTCGGTTAGCACGTTGAAAGGTCTCGGTATCAATATAGTTGCACTCCCACGTGAGAGATTATATGTGTTGCAGAATGGGATAGTTGCAGAGCTACAAGCTAGGGAGAGTTGCATGCTCCAAGTCCTTAGTGAGCAAAAAATAAAGATGGAACAACTAAGCTTGCAGCACGATGAAGTGGTGTTGCATAATCAACAGCTAGTATAGGTTATAAAAAATGCTTGCCAAAGTGTCCCATAGCTAGCCATCCCAGCAGACATGCCAGAAGAGGCGTGGATCCACAGGTTAGTAGCAAGGGTTCAAGAGGAAAGGAAAGAAATGACAAAGGTTTAGCTGGAGCGGAACCTTCAAATTGCTGAGCTATGGTTGAAGGTGCAGCTATCCACCCCTCTGGAAGTCAGAGAAAAACGCGCTAGTACCATCACAATGGGATTGGAGGAGATTGGTGATGCAGTGGGAGACTGCACCAGTATGTTGGAAGTATCACTTGAGGTCCTCACAAATCTACAGGAGGACCCCAACATCCAGCGTTTAGAGACAGAGGCACGAGAGCTGCAACAAAAGTATGATAGCGTTCAATGAACTAAGTAGATAGTGGTCCTCAGTCAGAGGCTTGTGTGGATGCAGCAGGCTAAAGTGCTAAAGGAGTAGGTGGATGCGGCATGACATAAGGAAGTAGTCTTGAAGGCGCACGTTCAACCTTGGATCGATGAGACCTTCACCATCACGATAGAAATTGAAGGCAAGATTGCACACATGCAATGGATGCACGTACTAATGCAAAGAAGCACTCCCAACACAGAGGTCTTGGAACAATGAATGTAGTAGATCTAGCAAGTAGTAGCTCGGTGTGTTGCTGACCTTGCGGTAGTTCGAGAAAAGTTGGAGGGACTCTGCGCAAAGATCTCTGCACTGACAGAGTGACTCGAGGGAAAGTCACGATGTTTGTGTTGGGGGCCTGTTGGCAATGGAATCGCCCCAAGGCATGTTTTGGGGCTCAAAGCCCAATTTTTGGCTGAAACTTATTATAAAAGCTTTGCGAATTGCAGGCAAGGGGTGCAAAAGTATAATAGAGTCACAAGGTTGTCTGCCCTAGTTTTGTAATGTAATGTCAGCTGGATAGACCTACCCATGGTCCGTGGACCATGGGATTGTATAAATAGAGCAAGGCTCTAAATGTTGAAAATAGGATGGAAGCATGATGAGCCTAAAGGATTGATGAAGCGTTGAGTCAAGTGTAAATTATTTCTTTGGGTCGTAGAATAGGATAAGGCTCTGTAGCTAAGTGCGTAGAGGCCTAGTAGTTTGCAGTTGAGTGCGCAGACCCCTACAGCTGAATGCATAAAATAGGTCGAGTCTGTAACCATTGGAAAAATCAATAAAGATAATTTTTGCTATAATTCTGTGTATCTTTCCTGGTTTAAGGCATGATTGATATAGTTTGCAAATATATTGTTTATTTACTACGTGAACCTATATGAATGTTTTTTATTGTTAAGTATAGCTTAAGACACTTAAGTAGGTGAAGGTGCTTAAACAAGATTGGAAGATAAATAAGATCTAGGGTAATAGCGTAGAGCGTGGCACAACACCTGGTTAGGGTTGCATGAAGGCAATGTACCAGGTCATGAGGAATAGGAAAGTGCGCGAAGCCACCTACGCACAGGGACAAACAAAGGACCAGTCGAACTCATCATACATCTTCAGGGTGCTAAAACCTCGTTCTAGCACCCTCCCATACTACTTCGGGTGAGACCTCAGTTCGTGCTCTGCGGACTATTGCCAAAAGGGCCAGTAGTACCAGGATTTATTTGGCTAATTAACTCTGAACCTAGGTCAGGCCCAGATAAGCCAACAAGTGTCCATGAAGGATGATCAGAGACTTTCATGGAGGCTTCAAGGACGAATAAGAGAAGTACATTGATAATCACTAAAGGGCTTATCAATCTGCGTGAAGGTAGAGTGAAGGTCTAAAATCGACATCACAACCATCTCAGGCTGTGGAAACTTGGTTCCTGCATCCCCCCATATTGCTTCAGATGAGACTTTAGTCTACGCTCTACAAATTGATGCCGAAAGGGCTAGTAGTGTAGGGATTTTCATGGCTGCTTAACATTGAACCTAGTTCAGGGCCCATCAAGCCAACATAAGGGTTAACTCAAAAACAACTGACTAGAGTAGGTGACACTAGTTTGCACGCAAGTGTTATGTTTTCACCAAGGTTCACTTCGAATAGTATGTATTTTGCTTCAATGTATCACGGACTAAAAGTAACAGGATCTTCATAGAGAGGTAAGATGATAGATAACCAAGTAGTGATAGCTGCACAAGGCCTCTTTTATTTTACCCAGCTTGATTCAAGAGTCATACATGGTTTCATGCAAAACTAACCTATGAAAAAAACAAGAAAACAAATGAATAACAAATCAAAGAAAGAACAGAAGCAAAAGTGAAAGCAAAGGTAGCAAGAAATCAAGCAAGCAAACAAACAAACAAAGTAAGTAAGCAAACAAGCATGCAAGAAAACCAACTGACATCAAACACTACTCCTACTCCTAAACTAACAATGCATGGGTCTGATCATGTGAAGTGATTTTTCTAATGTAGCCACCAGCAAATTGGTTGACCCATGTTGGTGAAGGTTTGGTTCGCGAGAAACCCAGTTGTGTGAACTGGCAAGAAAGAAAGATATAAAAATGAAGACAACCACACTTCATGCTCCAAGATGCCCATGAGACATAAGTGAGTACAAGTGTTTGAAGAGCAGTCCATGGTCTTACCTCAGTGTTGTACAATACTGCATGCAACTTTGAAGCATAAGCACACTCTTGACTGTGACATGCAAGAAAACAAAATAAACAAAGACAACTTGTGTTGTGCACGTGTGCTTGCAATGTAAGATTCGTCCAATGCATGATCAATAGGATTGTGTAGTTCAAGTGAAGGAAGCATGATCTATGTGTGAGATTGATCTTCAATGCATACATATGAGTGGTGAGGATCCTTGGGTGATTGAACAATATTTTGATTGGAAGTGGGACTAACCCCAAGAGAGTGAGGGCCTGACATAACCATCAGCTCAGGCTGAAGTGACTCAACACTCTTGGGTGTTTCAACTTCATTATCGAATAGATCATCATAAAATGGTGGCTTCGAAAAATCAACTGCGATAGGAACATGATTGTGATCAAATATGGGAGAAAATGGATCACGACAACCATGATTAGAAAAATCAATGATTTCATCGGCATCCTCATGATTTGATGAATCAAATAGAGCGGTAGATGAGAAGTGAACAAATCCATCCTCTGTGTTTCCGAAAAAGGCAGATGAAAAATCTAGTGGATTGTCAGTGAATAACTTATCCTCTCAGTTTTTGAATGATGGAATGACATCTGGTGTGTTTTGCGAGTGATTAACAATGGGTGCATCCATGGATGAAAATACACATGGGAAATCATGGATGACAGGTTCACCGAAGATGTCAGGAAAGAATGGACGAGGCTCAAACGGAAGGGAAACATCCTTCACCAATTGTTGATTCTTAAGCTCCCACTCATACTCTTCATGAATGATAGCGCATGTTGTTTGTGCAACACCAACTCCATCAGTGACTTGTTCCTCATTCACAACAAGTGTAGAGTCCAGAATGGAAGAACACAACATAGTATCATCTAGAGGAACAACCGAATGTGAAGACAAAGATTGTGGAACACAATTCATAGGAAGACTCGATGGACCCATTACCAAATATGTACAAAAATTGAGCGAAGTGATATTGGGAGGATGTGACAGCTGAACAGGTGTGTGAGGATGATCCTCAACATCACTCTGCAGTGGTGGAGTTTTTTGATGAGGGGATGGTAGACATTCACTTGTGACAGTGACTGCATCTGTCTGGGATAGTGTAGCTCCATCACTAAAGAATGCTGAGTGAGGCTTGATTTCAAAATTATTCTTGGGATGAGTAGATTTCTTAACACAGTACTCGAATTGGTACCAAAGATAGAAAAATTTCATTTGGCTCTTTGGAGCTTGAAACTACAAGTCACAGAAACGTTGCCAAAAATCCATAGTCGATTCATGTGGAGCCTTCGTTGTTGTAACAATTTTTGGTCAAGATGGTCTGGATCAAAATGATGGAAAGTGTCTTCAATAAGATCACATAAGTTCTCAAGCGAGTGCACGTTGTCAGCTGGTAGGATGTACAACCATTGAAGTGGATATTCGCGAAGTCTGTATGTAAGCAACAAGCTAGCTTGTTCATCAGAACACCCATCCTCCTCATGAAGCATGGAAAGAAAGTCATGTAAGAACTTAGGCCAGGCCACTTTGCCTTCACCATCGTACGTGTAAGTGGAAAAAAGATCAAAGAACTACCTTGTGATGGTGACATATTCATGATTCTAAAAACAATGTGGTGGGAGAAGAGTGCAATAATCCATGATAGATATGAAAAGGTTCAAAACAGGATGAGAGGACATAGCTTTTCATCTGGCCCTCCTTCTAGTGCTAGAAATTTTGGCGGTACTAGACCCACCAACATGTCAGGGGATCTCCCCAGTAAGAATTCCCAATTAGACCTCAAACCGTTTGGTGTAGGATTTCTAGCAGTCAGTCGTATGGTAATGCCTTGACCATGATTTTGCACAGATGCATGTAAGATAAATTTGTTGGTAGCAAGGGTGTGATAGCTACAGTGAACCAAGGAAGGTGTATAAGAGGTTCTAACACAGGGGGGTTGAGATGAGTGCACCCCTTGGAAACCTGTGATAGCACACAGTTAAGAAGGGAACACACAAGAAAAGATACATCACAACATGGAAGGCAAGTTAGCAAGAAATCCAAAGTGATGGTTAAACCAACAACACATTTCAGAAAGATTCATAAATACATACATAGATAGCTATACATGCATGCGTAATCAAACCAATACATATATCATTTAGAGTAAATCAGATAGCATATAATACAATACAACATATGCATGAAACGTGCTGGTTCTTGTTATATTAAGAAGTGTAAGTTCCAGTCATACAATACATCCATGTCCAACCACTAGTTCTGATAGTGGAATGTTACAGCCACAATTGCCTGCTCCTCCAAAGAGATGTACTAGATCTGCACAGTGGAGAAACCAAGACCCGTTACAATACTATCCAAGCTCTCTCTAAGATAGTCTTATCGATAGCTTGGGTGACCAAAACTCTCTACAATGCGTTATGAGGGACTATTTATAGCAAAGGGTGGGGTGACCCTTGACATTCCCCTTTGTGACAGTTCAAATACCCTCATGACTCTTCATCTACTCTGTGACTGTTACATCCAACTATCGACACTTGACTTACACTTGACATGACGTTACATTACAACGCACATGTACCCATGTGAGACACAATGGCTTGAGCAAGCCATGTTAGACGTCACTCTAACTTAGACAACCATGGAAGTCCAATTCCTCAACATCATCAAGATTATCAACAGTAACATACTGATGACAATATAGTTAGTCCTTGATGGTGTCTGTGTGCTCCAAGGTGACATCTTTCTAGAACCCAACTCTTGCCTACATAGCATCTGGGGACACTACTCGTGCTCCTATGTCCAACTTGTCTGTAAGCATGTGCATTGTTGTCTTCAATGTAGCTGGACCAATGACATACTTGTGCATGATGTCCACACAGATGGGTAAGTCTGGGATGGTAGAAATGCACATCAACTCGTCAAAGTACGAGTCAAGCTCTAGTCGGACCTATGCATTTGTCTTCGCCTGGGTGAGAGTCCCAATAGATGGGATCGCATGTTTGTGCACCACAACATCCATAATATTGAACACACGTGCATGGGAAGTATGTATACTAGTGATGAGATGTGAGAGCTCTTCGTAGTTCTGGATCTAACTCTGAATACATGCCTTTAGATCAACTGCACTGGCCTTCATCATCTTAGGCAAGTGAAGCGGGGCTCCCTTGTATCTCATCATCCATGCTTGCATGTAATCAACAACAACATGCAAGTTCGTGAAGATAAGTTTTATTTTAGCACATCGTTGCTGCCATCCGTTGAGATGGATGACTACCTTATGCACGGTGCCAAACTTGGATTACAATGCTCGCATAACTATGTCAATGGACAATACTTCATCTAGTATTTCCTTCTTTAGTTCATCTCGGGCAGATGCTATCACCAACTCTCCTCCTTGTTTGGCCGTTTATGTTTCCTTAGCCTTTCGCTCATTCTCAGCTATCAGAAAGTGAACGCTTGAGCTAGTGGCTTCGGCATACACTCTAGTTTCATCGGCCAAGGTTGATAGTGTTTGAACACGTCAGACACAATCACTCATTCCTCAACTTGCAGATGAGATGTATGATCATCCGGAGTCGACACTCTACGAGACTGCACAACTCTATGTTGAGACTCGCCGAATGAGATGTTGTGCATCTCTTCTTTTGGCTGCTTTCTAAGGATCTTAGTGCCTCCTCAGTCACTTGGGACTTTCTCATCATTTGGATGTGGTGAAGTAGGTAAGTTGACCTCCTAGTGGTGAGGCATAAGTTCGATGTCCTATTCCAATTCCTATTGCTCCATATACATATCCAACTACTGATTTTCTTGTTCTATCTATATGGGTGTTGTTTCATATTTTTTCACATGTTGCACCCCCTACTGTACCTATTGCTATTGTGCTTCCCTCTCCTATTTGTTCAGCTCTTGTTCCTTTTGGAGTTACTCCTTCAGCTCATGCAACTTCTTCTCTTCTTCCTCCATTCTTCTCTTCTCCCTCTGCATTTGTGTGATTCTCTTATCACGTTGTTACCTCTTCGCCTTTATAAACATAACCACTTTCTCTACCAATGGATCTGCTCAAAACTCGCAACTTTTTTCTTCCTCCATGAAATCAACAATCTTCCTCTTTCCCTTGTGGGGCATTGGTATGCTTGCCTCTACTGCTACTGTTGCTGGTGGTGGTGCTCTCCGGGATGTTGCTTCACGTTGCTTCGGTAACCACTCCACAATGAAGCTGAATAGTTCATTGAGTCTAAAGGAGTTGTAATAGTATCTCCATGGGTGTTCCTCAGCCCAATGACATGCCCTGTGGATCCAATTGAAATATACTCTCATGCAATGATCTTTCACAATGTAATGTGGGTCATACAGATTGTAACTTCGAAGGTCAAAGGGATACTTTTTAATCAGTTATGCCTTGACATTCGCTTGCTTCAAACACTGTATCTCTTATAACCCAATCTACAATAGAAGAACAGGGCAAGTGCCTTCTTCTTCTGGTGCAATCTAGCTGTCAATCCTGCCGAGATGTGATATGCTACTTCCTGCATGATGAGTATGTCCAAGGCAAAATTCAGTAGAACATGCGGAGGCTTCTCTGTGCTGAACATTCGTATGAGGGTGTTGCATGGTGAGGCATATCAATCAACAATGCCTATCAATGCCTCCATTGCTTCCTTCGACATGCAGGGTGGATCTTGTTTGAATATCATCTGTAGACTGGGGTGACAAAATGATCGGAAAGTTGTGTGATTACTCCTCTAAATTTGCATTTAGACAACAACTTACAACATGTGTTCACATCATTCTCCTCTAGTGACCATGCCCACTCCAAGCCTGGGAACTCCTGTCTGGCACATATTTCATCTAAGATGTAGGTGGACATGTATATATCCACTTTCATACCTCCGGGTGGCTGTCAAGCCTTAGTTACCTATTCCTTCAGCTGATGAGCCAACATGCCAGACCGGTTACATGGTTTACCTTGTTTGTCCAGTTGGTCCAGCGTAATCACCTAACTCTGTGGGAGGGTTTCCGTGCTTTCTTGGCCACATAGTCAACATTAAAACATGACCATGTATTGATACACCTTCCACAGTATCTTCACCTTATATATCTGGTTGGGTGTCATCCTAAATCTAGCTGACTCCTTTACCTAGTTCTTCAGAATGCCTCTTGAGTTGGCGCTACTGTTAGGTAAGATGAAAGGAGTCTCCATGATAATCACAGGCTTTGACATCTAATACATCTCATCATAATCCTGTGCCCAGAAGGTGGCAAGCTTTGTCCCGCTGACACTGCTCAGATTCATCATTTCGGGATCATTGTGTGAGACAATCTAGTGTATCATGTCCATGCATGGGAAGACGGGGTATATGCATGCAATCTAATACAAGCTGGAGTTGTGAATGTCCACATACACCTGATGGCCTTTGAGGTCATCCACAAAATTTCCTACAAATGCTTCATTGACCTCTTTCCATTTCACCTTGATGTCGTTGTCTAGAAACAACTTGGTATCTTCATAGATTGGTACACATGCAGACACCTGCTTAATTGTTGCTCTAGTTGCATTTTTTCCAGTGTACTTTGATCCTGTTCTCTTGGAGGCCATTGATCCTATAATACTAAGAGGAAGATGAACACTTGAAAGATCTAGAGACAAAGAAACATGCATGGTAAGAAATCTATCAACGAAAACCAAAGAAAATTTGGGGAATGACTTAACACATACCTGGGGAATGATAGGCAAAGATTGCGTAATTTCTATTGGGAGGTTGGGTGACTGGCTAGCAGAACTATGCAAAAGGTAGTCTACACTATTTGGGAAGCAAGACTAGCTACTGGATTTGCACAATGTGCAATTCTAGTTGGCAATGACTGCAAGCTCAGTTACTGCATTCCGCAATTTTCTAGGCCAACAGTCACTGTCCCTCATAAATGTGCAAAACAATCCTGGATGACAATGCTTGGTAAGAAATGAGCATTTCTGGAGAGGAAGACAGAGCCTTCCTTCTCTAGATTGTGCAATGCTGTCTGGGTGAGGCAGAGTCTGGGCCAAGGCTGCCCAAACCCGCCAACGGGCAACTAAAAGAAAATCTGAAAGTGAATGCATGGTGACACTAAGTGAAATCAAAAGTGATTGATCATCCATGCAAACATTGAATGAAATATTAAGTAAAAAAGATCAACATGCATATACGTGAAGCGATTCGCCGAATCGACAACAGTTTGTGAAAAATAGTTTCATTCATGCGACAAGAGTGAGATAGCAACTAAAACTAAAATAGTGCTAGTACAAGCTAGTATGCATGTAAATTACAACAACAATTCAAAGAAATCAAGAAAACAACACTCACACAAGCGAAAACAAAAAAAGTGACAGAAATGCTGAAAAAGACAAGTTGAGCCAGTACCTGTGAATAGTTGAGTTGGATGTGTTGAAGAGTCCTGGATGTGCTGCGGGATGTCAGAGCTCTAGATCAATGTGAAAGAATGAGCTCTGATGCATTGAATAAACAAGTTTGACCTCATGGCACACATGCCACAAATCTAGGAAAAAGTGACACTTGGAGGAAAGTTTCTAAAACAAACTTTTGATGTAACCTCCGGCTACTAAAAATAGATCCTTGAATCATGGGATGCTTTTGCATGTTGCCTTTTTCTATTCCAAGAAAAAGAAAGCCATGCATGCAAGTCATGTTACCCTGGTCCCGGGTGGAACAGGTCAACCCAACTGCTCATGCATGAGGCTGCTCAACTGCTGAGAGGAAATACACATTTATGGATGGGAGCTGGGTTGGATGCCTAGGAGATTTGTGCAATTTCTAGGCAGAGAAGTTGACTGCTGCCTAGGATTGCACAATTCCTAGGCTGAGCAAGCATGTTGGGAAGGACTACGTAGTTTTCTGGGTGAAGCCTAACTGGAAGGATTATACAATTCTGGAGCCTATCAGGCTTCTAGACAGAATTGCGCAATTTCTAGAGGGAAGGCTGGTTACCCTCTAGAATTGTACAATTTATTGGGGAATCTTCTCAGCCTATATTTGGACTAAGTTCGAGTGATCAGCCTTTAAGGGGAATGCCTCAAGCTTGGATCGAAAGGTTGTCTTTGTGCAAGAAAAACATTGAAGCTTGTGTACTTGACAAAGCAAGACAGGGTGCTGTGAAAGGTTGATAGGGAGGCTCCAAAATGAAGCAAAGGAAAAATTTTGGAGGGTGGTTGTAGCCGCTACAACACCATCCCGTAGATGTAGCAAGTGAAATGATGGATCGAATGGAGGTGTACCTCGCAACTGGAGCAAAAGTATCATCATATTCTTCTCCCTCTTTCTAGGAGAATCCTCTAGCCATGAATCATGTCTTGTATTTTTCAATACACCCATCCACAACATGCTTAATATTTTATATCCATTTTGAGGTCACTATTGACTTCCCTTTAGGTCTTGGAACAATTTTCCATACATCATTCTTCATGATTGATTGGTAATCTTCATTCATTTCTTACTTCCACACCTTCTGACTAGTTGCTTATTTATATGTGTAAGGTTATTCATCAATGAGTTTTTCCATGAGAGATGCATAGCTGGAGAACCTTTTATATTTCTTCACCTCTCTAGATATGCCATTAGGATTTGTATGTCCTTCTTCCTCTTCAATGTGGATCTAATCCATGTTGGTCTCTTCTTGATCTCTGGAACTATGACTAGTTTTGTTGGATCTTTAGGCCCTTCTAGCATTCTGGTAAATTTCATATAACTTGAATGTTCCTTCCTTGAGGCATCCTACTTTAATTCATACAAGGAATCAACAGAGACTTCCTTAGACCTCTAATATGCCACTTTCTCTTCGATGGTGACATCTCAAATGCCCTTAATATGTCGTTGCTATGAACTGTATATTCTGTAAGCTTTTGAAGATTCATTATATCCAACAAATATATCTTTCTTTCCTAAAGGCTCAAGCTTATTCCTCTTATCCTTAGGAACATGAATATACAAGACAACCAAAAATACACATGTGCTCGACCTCTTACTTCCTTTTATAGAAGGTTTATTCAGAAATCATACCTCCCATAACTCTATGAGGACTTCGATTTTGAATGTACATAGTTGACCATGATGCTTCACTCCATAAGAACGATGACAAGTCCAAATCATGCATCATGGCCTTGACCAATTTTTTAATGGACTTGTTCTTTTGTTCTGCTACACCATTATATTGTGGATTAGAGGGAAAAATTAGCTCTGTCTTAATCCCAACTTACTTGAAAAAAGAAACAAGCTCCTTTGATGTATATTCTCCTCCACTGAATTCCTGGAACTTGTCAAATACCTCATCTTTTTTCTTGAAGATATATATCTGTGTCTTATAGGATAAGTCATCAATAAATGTAACTAAGTGATTTTATGGGCATCAGAGCATATACATTAGAATGAATCAAGTTAAAGGTTTTCTTAGATCTGTTGTCACTTTTTGGAAAAGGTTTCTTGATGTTGTTTCCAACAACACAACCTTTGAATACACCATCATTCTTAAGTTGTAGTTCAGGAGCCCCTGAAACTATTTTACTTAATTCAGGCAATGCTCTAAAATGAAGATGTCCATATCTTCGGTGTCATAAATCACTTATATTTATTTCATCATGTAATAGAGATTGATTTGGTTGACTTACAAGTCTATACAATATTCCATCACGAATCCCAATAATCCTAGCATCATTTATACTAGAGCCCTTTTACCAAACAAGTACTTTGCCATCCAAAACAACAACCTATCTCCTTTATCTTCTAAATCAGAAACAAAGACAAGATTCCTTTTTATCCAGGTGGATATTGGTGGTCACCCACCTATCCCACCTGAAACCCCAACAATGTTTCTTTCAGTTTCCTTAATTGTAGTAAAATTTACTATTTGTGGTTGTTTTTTGGGTCCTAAAATTCCAGAGCCATTTTGAGGTCCAAAATGATGTTTTTTTGGAAAATTGGAAACTCATAGCTGATGGTAGGGTCTATGGTCAAACGTTGTTGTCCTCAAATAGATATTTCTAACAAGGTATCATACGCATAAAATGTAGATCATATGCCAAATTTATGACCACAGGAAATTGATGTACCAACTAACCACAACAGGGCCCACAAACTTTTGGCACTTCATCTCCTGGGGTTAGGATTTTGAATGTTTAGGGTTTTTCATTGTTTCTCAATAATAAAAATGCCTATGAGCCTCACTGCAACATAGTTCAAAAGGCATGTAGCCAACACATCTATTCTTAGAGATAAGCTACGAACACCCAATAAAGTTTATTTCCATTTTGCATGAAAACAATTTTCACTATTTGTTATTAATGAATTGAAGTTAAATTTTCATTGTATCTCTATGTTTCTATTTTAAATCTATATTTCATTTCATTCTTTCATAAATTTGGATAAGTGGTATGAGATTTGCTTTCTCTTTATTTTATTTTTCTATGCAGGTCCCCAATGAGGTCAGGGTATAAGAAGTTAGGACTTGTACTGATTGAACCCTTTCAAGAAAAGCCTCGCCAACCCCAACAAACTCCCACGGTAGAAGAAAATAAATATGAGTGAGAAAGATATCCTTTCAAAATATTGCTTAAATAATACTTCGAGTGAAAAAGGAACGAGATGACACATAATGTTTCCTACATCCTTCGATGGGTATCAGCAGGTGAAGCATCTTCATTTGGCAGCCACCTTAGAGGTACCATCTCCTTCAAAATACAAGTTAAATTTAATATTCCTATACTTGAAGGCTAGGAAACCTACTATAACTAGAGGGACGAGAAGGAACCCTCACTATTTTTAGCTGCACCCACCTTGGATTTTTTCGGAGACGTCATCAAGGAATAATATTATACTATCAGGAGGTATAAAGTAAGTGCATAAAATGGACCATGATGCAGTAGGGAAGGGACCAAAACATGTCGGAGTTCATAAATATTTTTCTTACCCTTCACATGAAGTTGGTTATTAAGATTCTGAGTGACATTTGGTACTCAAGTACTGCGGTTTTCTCATAAATACATCCAAGATGAGATGGAGTTCATGAAAATCTCCTTGCTTAGCACTGTGTACTGATATGCTATCAAGATCGAGCAAAAATTTAAACACAAGAAGCGAGACTTTGGTTCTACGAGTCCAAAGAAAGGGAAAGGCACCCCAAACCATAAAACAAAGGACAAAATCAAGTTGGGGTGATCCAGGACAACCCATCAAAGCCACAAGAAAAAAAATACCATAAAGACAAATAAGGACATAGGAAAATGGTGTGAGTTCCACAAAGCCCCACTCACAACACAAGTGAGTGTCGTGGCAAGAAGTCACTTGTGGTTGAGTTAAAGGCTTTAGTGTCAGGTCCCTATAATACTAGAGATTCCCCCATCACTATTGTCATTTTCTCCCTTGTTTTTGTTGTTTTTCCCATATTTTCCCCATATTTTTATTATTTTTCCCCATAGAATCCCACTATTGTTATTTTTGTGCCCTTATATTATTATTGTTATGTCTTCTTGATTATATTGTGACCCCTTAGACTCCTATATAGAAAGGAGGTTTTTTCATTTGTATCATCCAAGAATAGTTCATTTGTGTAATGTAAAGGAGATTTTCCCCTCAAAGAGGATGATTTTTAAGTCATTGATCTATCTTCTATTTTGAGATGTGGTTGCATAACATTTGGTATCAGATCTTTGGATTCTAGGGTTTCTCTACTCCAAATAGGTCGTCATGGAATTGTCGCTATAAATTTTTGTATACTATGTTTCAGAAGATGAAACTAAATCCCATTTGAGATGACATCTTTATGAACCTTATGTCCAAATATAAAATCTTGTCTCCCTACAGTTTAGGAGATATGTTCCAAGGAATTTAGGGTTTTTGCAGGCTCTCGAATTATATCACAAACATGTGACCTAGCGAAAATAGCCATAAATTTTGCTCTAAGAATCAGATTGAAAATTCGTAAAAATGTGCAAAAATAGGACAGATTGTCGTTTTTTGTAAATCAGTTTTAGGTCTGAAGGTCAAAAAAGTGAGACGTGGAACTTCGTAAAAGTTCCCTCTACTTAACAAGCCCACAATCGAGTCATTGTGGGACATTTGAAATAACTATTTCTTGGAGAATCCAATATTTATCAAACTTGTAGGGTTGGAACAAGGATGCAAAGGGATAACACAAGACCAAATTTTAGACTTGGGAGATTTTCAATTACAAAGATACAACAGATTCAATATCGAGCTCTTACAAAGCCAAAAAAGTGAGTAGTCTTTTTAAAATTTTGCGTAAATTTAGCTTGAAAAATTAGTTTGAAGGAATTCAAAGGACATAGTGAAGAATCATTATCATTAATTAATGCCCCAAAGAAAGAAAATGGAAATGTCTAGTAAGCAACCTAAAATCTCTAGCATGACTCATGAAGAAGAGGAAGAAATGCAACATGATATATCAAAATTAGGAGACCAAGTGCAACAAATTTCACTCTCACAAAAAGGAACAGAAGAAAAGATGGATGGTTTAAAGAAAGGCGTGGAAGTTAATATGGATGGCATGGAAGCTAATATAGAATAAAAACTTAAAGGTAACATGGAAGATTTGAAGATAGATTTGACAAATTTGCTACAAGAAATGCTTACTAATGGCGAAAGGGTAGTAAAGGAAACTCATGATGAGAACAAAAGAAATGCTATTCATGATTTCATAGACTCTAACACTGTATTGAAGACCCACCATGTTCCAAATATCAATATCAGGAAGTTTGATGGCAAGGATCCCGTAACATGGATACTACAAACAGAGTAATATTTCGATCTCCATAATGTACAAAACACACAAAAGGTATGCATTGCAACTTTATATTTGGAACCGAATCAGTTTGTATGGTATCAATGGCTTTGGTCTCGTAAACAAATTTTCACTTGGGAAATTTTTATTGAATAAATGATAGCACATTATCAGGATACAAAAAGCAACACCTTTTTAGCCAATCAATAAATCTCAAACAAAAGGGTTCAATGATGGAGCACATTGAGGAGTTTCAAAATTTGAATATAAGGGTAAAAGATATTCGAGAGGAGCATAAGATTGATGTGTTCATAGGAATTCAAAGGATAACATCCAACATGAGGCTTTCCTTTGGGAACTTGATTATTGGAGAAGGCATTCAGTTTGGCAAGAAAAATGGAAAGCAAAATTATGACAATAAGGAAGCCTACCACTCACAACTGTAAATATGGAAGTGTTGTTGCCCCTAACCTTCCATAACCTACAAGGTTAACACCACAACAATTAGAAGAAAAAATATAAAATGGGCTTTGTTACAGTTGTGATAGCAAATACACTAAAGGTCATAAGTGTGCCTAGAAAAAATTATTTTACATAGATTGTGAAGAGGAGGAAGAAAAGGAACAAGAAACGTAAGGAAGAGGATATACAACATGAACAAACCCTAGAGAAAGAAGAAATGAATCTAACCATACCTTGTAATGCATTGGCCGGAATTACGACTCCTCAAACTATCAAGATAGAAGTAAATATCAAGAAGAAAAAGGTAATAGTGTTGATTGATTCGGGCAGTACCCATAATTTTATTCATTGTAAGATAGCCAAGGAATTAAATTGCTTCCTATATCCAACACCAGTGTGTCAAGTGATGGTTGCAAGTGGAGGAACCATAAATTGCTTTGGAAAGTGCCATAATATCAATCTATCCATGGGAGAATATGTATTGAATAACCCAATGATTTCCATTCGAATGGGTGGTGCTAATGTTGTACTAGGAGTCCAATGGCTACAATCTTTGGCCATATTTTCTTTTATTTTCAAGAAATTTTCATGAGTTTATTTTTTTTATTTTTTTTTTATTTTTTTGGAAGTAAAGGAAGTTTAATTAAGGGGTATCGTAGGGAAACCGGGAAAGATATTCAACTCTAATGGAATGACAAATATTCTAAGGAAAGAACAATATGCTAGAGGTTCTGACATTGAAATCATCTATTTCTCCAGATCTCCAAAAATTCTTGGACAATCATGAAAAGGTATTTGAGACTCCCAAAGGCCTCCCACCTATTCGTGATCATGATCATGCTATTCATTTGATTCTAGAAAGTGTTCCTCCAAATATCAGACCTTGCAAATATCCCTATGCCCAAAAGAGTGAAATTGAATTTATGGTTGCAGAAATGCTAGAGGTTGGTATAATTTAGCCTAGTTAAAAGTCTTTCTCTGCTCTAGTAGTATTGGCGCACAAGAAGGATGGATCATGGCACATGTGTCCAGATTATAGGGAGCTCAATAGGCTCACTATTAAAGATAAATTTCCCATTCCTATCATTGATGAATTATTGGATGAATTGCATGGATCAATCTACTTCACCAAGTTGGGTCTTCGTTTAAGATATCATCAAATCAGAATGAAGATTGTATACATTTTGAAAACAACATTTAGAACTCATGAGGGTCATTATAATTATTGGTCATGCCTTTTTTCCTTACCAATGCACCTTCTACATTTCAAGGTTTGATTAATTCCATTTTCAAACCCTTCCTTAGAAAATTTGTGTTAGTATTGTAGGTCTTAACCTTGTACAAAAATTACCTACATACGAATTCTAAAACACAGAAAATAAACAATGTGAGAGCATACCACATAAAACACATATACATAAATATTTCCCCTGGATCCCAAAGCCAGGACTACCAGCTTGATTTTTCATTATGTTCCTTTCAATGTTACAATACATATTTATACATGTCAAAGAATCCAATACCATGGACCGAACATTATCACATCCAAAACCATGTGTGAAAAACATGCACAAAACCATAGGTAGGTTCACCCAACCTAATATAGGGTCCAAAACCAAAATTTTCTGAGGCACTGCCCCGGACCCCATAGAGTGGGGTTACTTGCACCCCTAAAACCCCCTGTGACTCCCCCCACTATGCAATCAGTGCAAAGAAGTGGGGGATCTTCCCCCCTTTAACCCCCCCAGTTAACTACGTGGGCTAGTCATGGAAAGAATATAACACAACCCAACATTCTCCCACTTGTTGTTTTCCTTCCACAGGGGCCACAAGTGATCTTAGTCATTTATCCAGCCCAGGAACGCCCATTGTTTCTCTACACCTAGAGAACTTCTCAGAGCTCATAGATTTTGTCAATGCATCTGCAATATTCTTCAAAGTGTCCACCTTTACCAGCAACACCCTTTTGTCTTCTATCATATCCCTCACAAAGTGATATTGAAAATCAATGTGCTTGGTCTTTGAATGATATGCAGGGTTCTTTGCCAAGAACATTGCACTTTGGTTGTCACAGTCTATCCTTATAGCTCCCTGTACTAACCCCATACTTGAACATAATCTTTGCAACCGAACTGCTTCCTTGCTTGCATGAGTGGCTGCCATGTATTCTACCTCTATAGTTGATAGTGCCACTACGGATTGTTTTTTACTCATCCAACTGACTGCACCTCCAAATAGGTTAAACACATACCCACTTATAGATATTCTCTAATCCAGATCTCCAGCCCAGTCTGCATCAACAAAGTCACAAATATCCAACACTCTGTCCAATCTTGGTCTTCCTTGGTAGCACAAACCATAATCACTAGTGCCATGCAAATACCTTAAAACCCACTTCACTATTGTCTAGTACTCCTTCCCTGGTTTTGACATAAACCTGCTCAATAATTCCATTGCATGTGCAATGTCTGGTCTAGTACAGACCATCACATACATCAGTCTATCGACGACACTTGCATATGGAACACGGGACATGTCCTCTTCCTCTTCTTATGTCTTGGGACACTGTTCAATAGATAACTTTACACCTACAGGAATAGGAACCTTCACTGGTTTACTATCTTGCATACTAAACCTCTACAATATTGTCTCTACATACTTCCTCTGGTTTAACCAAAGCTTCCTCTTTATCTGATTTATTTTAATTTCCATGCCCAAAATATAGTTTGCAACACTAAGATCTTTCATGTCAAATTTGGAGGACAAATGGGTCTTCAAATCATGGATAATTTATTTGTCATTTCCAACCAGCAACATATCATCCACATACAAGACTAGATAAATAACACAGTCACCAATAAATTTAAAATACACACAGTGATATGCTTTGCTTCTGGTGACGCCAAGTCCCTGTATAAATGTATCAAATTTCTAATACCACATCCTTGGTGACTTTTTTAACCCATACAGAGACTTCTTTAACTTGCATACCAGTTCCTTCATACCCTTCACCGCAAAGCCTTCAGGTTGCTTCATGTAGATCTCCTCTTCCAGACCCCCATGAAGAAATTTTGTCTTCACATCCATTTTTTCTACCTTAAAATCAAAAGTAGTAGCAACAGATAGAAGTAATCTAATATAAGCTACCTTGGCAACAGGAGAAAAATTATCACCAAAATCAATTCCCGACACCTAGGAATAACCTTTTGCTACGAACCGAGCTTTGTATTTCTCCACCTTTCCTTCTGCATTTGTCTTCTTCTTGAACACCCATGTGCTGCCAATGTGTTTCCTTCCAGCCAGCAACCCCACCTGATCCCAAGCCTCATTTTTGTGCAAAGATGCCATTTCATCAACCATGGCCTCTTTCTAGAGTTTTCCATCCTTTGAATCTCCTGCTTCCTTCACAGTTCTAGGATCATCATCAGTAATAGATAAAGAAAAATTTGAACAAAAAGTAGATGGACTATACCTTTCTGGCTGCCTTCTTTCTCGAACTGATCTTCTCACACCCAAAGTTTGTGGCTCTTCATCTTTTAATTCCTCCTCTTTTGTAGAGTTTGATTCTTCCTCCTTTAGCTCAATCTCTATCTTCTTAGGTTCCTTTGGTTGGACTTCATGTTAATAACATCTTTCAACTCTCTGAACACCACATCTTGGTTGTACACAACCTTCCTTGTTACTGGGTTCCAAAGCTTATAACCATTTAAACCATCGTTATACCCAATAAAGATGCATTGTTCAGATTTACTATCCAACTTGGTTCGTTTCTCCTTTGGAACATGTACATATGAATCACATCCAAATACCCTCAGATGTGAAAGAGAGGGGTCCCTACCATTCCATACCTCTTGTGGAGTCTTATCCTCCAACGCTGATGAAGGCGATCTATTGACCAGGTTACATGTTGTCTCCATCGCCTCTGCCTAGAATTCCTGTCCTAACCTGGCACCACTAAGTATTCTTCTTGCCCTTTCCATAAATGTCTTGTTCATTCTTTCTGCAACTCCATTTTTCTGAGGTGTATATGGAGTATTATTATACCATGTTGTACCACACTTCTTACAGAATTATTCAAATTCCTTACTGTAAAACTCTCCACTGTTATCTGTCCTCAACACCTTTATCTTCTTCTCTGTCTAGTTTTCCACCAAAGCCTTAAATTATTTAAACCTGTCAAAGACTTCAAAGTTTTTCTTAAGGAAATATATCCATGTATTCCTTGAGAATTCATCTATAAATGATACATAGTACATAGACTTACCTAGTGATGGAACCTTCATAGGTCCAAACACATCACTGTGCACAATTTCTAATACATGTTTCACCCTCTTACCACTAGAGGGGAAACTCACCTGATTATGCTTCCCATATACACAATTTTCACAGAAATCAAAATCTAGAGAGCTATTACTCATACCTTCTACCATACCTTTACCATGAAGTATTCGAAGGCCCTTCTCTCCAATATTTCCAAGCCTTTGATGCCACAGCACGGTCTTCTCTCTAGAGACCACTAGATTTTCTACTCCACTTTCAGGAACCAAAAAATTGTTGCACCCATCAACAAAAGTGCTACCTTGTAGCTTGTACAGAGTTCCAATTTGAATTCCCTAGATCAACACCAATGCCCCCCAAACCATCTTGCAGGTATCCTTCTCAAACACTATTTTTACACCTGCATCATCCAGCTTGCTTACAGAAATCATATTTCTAGCTAATGCAGGAATATGCAAAACACCTGGAAGTGTTCTAACCCTTCCACCTTGCAACTTCAACTTTACTTTTCCACAACCATTGATTATAGCCTTCCTGTCATCCCCTAAGAAGACATCACCACCATCATATTTATCATACTCACAGAACCACTCTCTATGGGGAGTGAAGTGAAAGGATGCACCTGAGTCAATCAACCATGCCTCGTGATCTACATGTGTACTTGAAGAAGCCAAGTACAAATCCCCACCTTCATCTGAGGTGTTTTTCTCCTCTGCAAAAGGACCATCATTAGATCCCTTTCCTTTGTCAGGAGCTTTAGATTTGCAGTCCCTTTTGTAGTGCCCTCCCTTTCTGAATTTCCAGCACACCACCTTTATAGGCTTTCTTGGAGATTTAGATCTCCCTTTGGATTTAGATCTTCCACTCGATAAATTATTTTTGTTTCTGTTCTGGGACTGTCCTCATATAGACAAGGCATCACCATTCTAGCTCTCCATATTTTTCCATCTCATCTCCTCTGTCAATAACGATGAGTTTATTTCATCAAACTGCAAGGCAGTTGGATTGCTACCTATTGCAATAACCAGACTATCCCATGAATCTTGTAGAGAAGACAACAAACTAATGCACTTATCTTCATCTAAAATTTTGATATCAACATACGATAATTGACTTACCACAGTATTAAATGCATTCATATGCTCTGTCACCAAGTCTCCATCTTTCATCCTCAAGTTATACAGCTTTTTCCATAGGAACAATTTATTCATCAGAGACTTAGATTGGTACAAATTCCCTAACTTATCCCACAAAGCCTTCATCGTAGTTTCCCCTGATATAATCAACAATACTGAATCTAATACACACAAACGTATTATGCTCTTTGCCTTCCGATCAACCTTCTTCCATTCTTCATCGGACACTCCTGTTGGTTTAGTACTCAGATCTACCACAATCCACTAATCTTTATCCACAAACAAATCCTCCATCTTGAGTTTCCACAACTCAAAACTCTAACCATTAATTTTCTCGATCTCTATCTTTCCACTACTCGCCATCTTCTTTCACCACTAGAATCGATCTTGCAGATCTCCCACTGAATACGGTCTACCATAGGCCTGAGCAAAACCCCTCAGCAACAAAGGCATCCTCTTGAAGCCAAAAACAGCTCTAATACCAAATGTAGGTTTTAACCCTGTACAAAAATTACCTACATACGAATTCTAAAACACAGAAAATAAACAATGTGAGAGCATAACACATAAAACACATATACACAGAGATTTTCCCTTGGATCCCAGAATCGAAACTACTAGCTTGATTTTTCATTATGTTCCTTTCACTGTTACAATACATATTTATACATGTCGTAGCAACCAATACCATGGACCGAAAACCATCACGTCCAAAACCATGGACTAAAAAACATGCACAAAACCATAGGTAGGTGCGCCCAACCTAATATAGGGTGCAAAACCAAAATTTTCCAAGGAACTACCATGGACCCCATAGAGTGGGGTTACCCGCACCCCTCAAACACCCTATGACTCTCCCCACTACGCAATTGGCGCAATGAAGGGGGGGGGCTCTGCCCCCCCTCTAACCCCCCAATTAACTACATGGGCTAGTTGTGGAAAGAATATAAGACAACCCAACAAGTATTTTTTGATGATATACTAATCTACAATAAGTCTTGGAAGGAGCATGTTCAACATGTTGACAGGGTTCTCAAACTATTGGAGGAGAAACAACTATATGCAAAAATATCAAAAATGTTTCTTTGAAGTACAAGAGGTGGAATATATGGGTCATATTGTATCTCATGAAGGTGTTAAGGTAGACCCTAGAAAAATTAAAGACATTAAGGAATGGAAAATCCCCACATCCATAAAGCATCCGCATGGATTTGTTGGGTTGACAGGGTATTATCGCAAGTTTGTTAAGAATTATGGGAGAATAGCGGCACCTATAACAATATTATTGAAGAAAGATGCATTGTCATGGACTCTAGAAGCAATGAAGGCCTTTGAACATCTTAAAGAGTCGATGTGCCAAGCACTGGTCTTAGCTATGTCAGACTTCACAAAAACCTTTATTGTGGAATGTGATGCCCTAGGAAATGGAATTGGTGTTGTTTTAATTCAAGAACGAAGACCAATTTCTTTCGAAAGTCATCCAATCAAAGGAAAGTATTTACACAAAGCTATTTATGAGAAGGAAATGTTGGTAATACTACATGCACTTAAGAAATGGCAACCCTAATTAATGGGAAGATACTTCAAGGTAAAAACAAGTCATGATAGCCTTAAATACTTTTTATAACAAAGATTATCTTCAGAAGAGCAACAAAAATGGGTGACAAAGCTATTGGGTTATGACTTTGAAATCATCTACAAAAAAGGGAAGAAAATATTGTGGCAGATGCACTCTCAAGAAATGATGAGGATGTGGAAGCATTGCTTTGCACCATTTCTATTATCCAACCAGATTGGATAAAGGAAGCAAGGGATGAATGGAAGAATGACGAAGAAGTGTAGGCACTCATTCAAAAGTTACAACAATATCCTAGTACATATGATACATTTAGCTAGAAAAATGATTCGTTATGGTAGAAAGATCACTTATACCTATGTAAGAATTCCCAACTCAAACAAAAGATTCTTATGGAATTGCACACCTCTCCCTTAGGAGGGCACTCAGGATTTTTAAAACTTACCACAGGGCTAAGAAGGAATTTTTTTGGGATGGCTTTAAATCTAATATTCAAAATATTGTGGTGGAATGTTTGGTTTGCCAACAAAATAAAGTTCAAACAATTAAGACCCTAGGTCTATTACAAACTTTATCCATTCCAAGCCAACGTTGGGAGGAGGTTTCAATGGATTTTATCACAAGTTTACCCAAGTCCGAAGGAAAGAGTGTCATCATGGTGGTAGTTGACAATCTTACGAAGTATGCACAATTCCGTGCATATCTCATCCATTTGAAGGTAGTACAATTTCTACAGCATTTATGGAAACAATTCAAAAGCTAAATGGAAACCCAAAGATTATTGTAAGTGACAGAGATCCCATTTTCACTGGAAATTTTTGGACATAATTATTTTCTTGTGTTGGTGCTTACTTAGCTCATAGCTCATGTTATCATCCTCAATCTGATGGGAAAACTGAGATAGTAAACACATTTTTGGAAGCATATCTTCGTTGCTTTGTATATGATAAACAGACACAATGGGTCAAATGGTTGCCTCTGGCTAAATGGTGGTATAATACTTCCTTCCATACTGCAGAAAAAATGACCCCATTTATGGTACTTTATGGATATCATCCACCATCCATCACATCATATTTAAGAGAAAATTTGAAGGTTCAAGCAGTGGAAGATCACATTGAGCATCAACAACAAGTTCTTCAACACTTAAAGGATAATCTCACTTTGGCATAGAATAGAATGAAACAACAAGAAAATCAACATTGCAACGAAAGAAGTTTTGATGTACGTGACTGGGTATTTCTATGGTTACAACCATATAAACAAATGTCCCTCAAGCAAGACAAGAAGGATAATAAATTATCACCAAAGTATTATTGTTGTACAAGGTGTTGCAAAAGATTGGTACTATGGCATACAAATTGGATCTTCCTGCAGCTTCTCGAGTGCACCCAGTTTTCCATGTTTCATGCTTAAAGAAGGTTATAGGTGACAAGCTCCTAGTCCAAACAAGATTTCTAGAACTTGACAAGGAAGGAAAAATCATATTGGAACTTGAATTAGCCACAGAAATAAGAACTTGACACCTATGAAATTGATCAATTTCGAAGTATCTCATCAAGTGGAAGAACTTACCTAGTGAAGATTCCACATGGGAGGATAAGAAATTTATACAAAAGCATCCAAAACTACTCAAGTGTTGAGAACAACACGTTTTTGAAGGAGAGAGGCATGTTAGGTCCCTATAATACTAGCGATTCCACCATTACTATTGTCATTTTATCTTTTATTGTTATTGTTGTGCCCCTATTGTCCCCATATTGTTATTATTGTGCCACATAGAAGCCCACTAGCTTTATTTTGTGCCCTTATATTAGTATTTTTATGTCGGATTGATTATGTTGTGACACCTTAGACTACTATATATAGAAAGGATGTTTTTTCATTTATGTCATCCAAGAATTGTTCATTTGTGTAATGTAAAGGAGGTTTCCCCCTCGAAGAGGTTGATTTTTAAGTCGCCGATCTATCTTTTCTTCTATTTTGAGATCTAGTTGCATAACATTTAGAGTCAGATGCATGTTACAACTCTGAGTTAGAACCCCATAAGGGGAATGATAAAGGGAACCATATTATTGATGTAGATCTCAACACCACCATTGCCACCACCAAGGTCCTATAGATTGAGCCCTAAGATGTAGTGTAAGAGGACCGTCTCTTCCACTCACATATGTGGGTGAAGGGGTCTCCGTTATAGTTCATTATCGACAACAAGAGCCATAAGAACCTCATCTTAGCAGACATCATTAAGCAGTTGGACCTTCTAACCACACCACACCCACAACAATACACCATCGGGTAGCTCCACCAAGGACAAGATCTTTTTGTCATCCAACAGTGTTACCTTCCCTATATCATCAAGCCCTTCATGAATGAGGTACTATGTGATGTTTCTCCTCTTGAAGTTTGCGATTTTTTATAAGGCCAACCATATTTGTGGAGGCAGAAGACTGTGTATGAGTCTAGGCCTCACACTGTTATTATTACTTTGAGAAATAAGTTATATAGGATACTGGAGGTAGCCCCACCTACCATTATTTCTTTGATATTTACTAAGAAATGCAGTAAGATAATCTCTGAGACTGGGAAACATTTTTTCTTTATGATTCACTCTCAAAGGAAGGGGAATATCATGGCCACATCCTTAGTCCCCGAGAAAGGTTCCACCGCACAACAAAGAAAGGTGGATAAGGTCATGGAAGAATACAAGGACATATTCTCCTCACCATGGTGTACCTTTGCACTGTCAAGTCACGCATTCGATCGATCTAACTACCAGAGTGCCTCTACTAAATGGGGATGATATAAGACAATTGTATTATGGAAAATTAAGAAATAAAGCGATAGATCTAGGAGTTACTGCAACAAGGGCACATCCAACCAAGTTCTTCACCTTGTGGGAGCTTGATTATACTTGTACAAAAGAAGGATAGGAACTAGAGACTCTACATTGATTATAAGGCACTAAATAAAATCATTGTCAGGAACATGTATCAAATCCCATGTATTAATGACCTTCCTAACTAGCTCAAGAGGGCCAAGAACTTCAACAAGATTGATTTAAAGACTGGCTATAACCAGGTTCCAATAGAACCCATTGATATATGGAATATCACCTTGAAGTTGAAGGAGGGACTTTTTGAGTAGTTGGTCATGCCTTGCAAGTTGAAAAACTCCCCTGTAAGCTCTATGAGGCTGATGGATGACATATGTGGTCCTTTACCAACTTTTCCATGGTTATATATCTAGAAGACATCATCATATTCAATAAAAATTAGGAAGAGAACTTGCAACACATTCGACGGGTCTTTTAAATCCTGTAGTAGGACAAACTATGGGCCAACTTGGAAAAATGCACCTTTGGCATCAGTCAGGTCTAATATCTAGGTTATATCATTGACGAGAAAGGAATGCATGTGGATCCGACTAAGATCCAAGTCATTTGGGATTGGCCAACCCTGACCACTCTAACAGAGCTTCACCATTTTTTGGGCCTTGCCAAATTTTATTGGATGTTCATGTTGGTATTCTCTCATATCACTTGGAATTTGAGTCAAGTTACTAAGGGTAGAGCGAAAGAAATTTTTTTTTGGTTTGATTCCCAACAAAAGGCATTCATTTAGATGAATCAATGCCTTTGTTCTACACCAATACTCACATTTCCAGACCCGCAACAACCATTTGAAATTGAGACAGACACCTCTGACTCTAATATTGGTGTCATTCTCACTCAACAAGGGAATTTGATGGCCTATCACAATTAGACACTTTCCAACACAATTTAGAAATACCTCACCTACAATAAAAATATGTATTCCATCATGCATGCTTGTTGAAAATGGAAACATTAGATTCTGAGGAAGGAGACAGTCATCCACACGTATCACTGACTCCTTTAGTTTATACTAACAAAAGGGAAGATGCAGAACAATCACCATAAAAATCGATCCACATATCTGCAACAATTCTATTTGAAAGGTAAATATAAGAAGGGAAGCACCAATCATGTTGCAAACTATCACAGTTGGCCCCCAATTGCATAACTGGTCAATGTTCTCAGCTCTTGTGGCCATGATAACTCTGGATGGTCGCAACTATATAAAAATGATATAGAGTTCTCTACCAAATACTAGATGTTAGTGGATAGAAAGTAAGTTCCAGACTTCCACCCCTAAGATGCGTTATTATTCTACCTGGGCTACCATTATTTTCCTTCAAGCAAATGTGCCAAGCTAATTTTGGAGGTGCACTACACTCGAGTCACAAGACAATTTGGAGTGGAGAAAGCGGTGTCACTACAACAAAAGTATTTTTATTGGCCAAAACTCCATCTCAATGTTAGAAAAAATATCAAATCTTGCATTGCCTTTGTCATAGCCAAGACAAACATCAAGAAACAAGCCTTGTAAACTCCTCTTCCTACTTCTAGCCAACCCTGGGAATCCATATCTGTTTGGTCAATTTAGTGATGTCTAAATTGCAACTTTTAAATGTCAACCCGGGGCTCATAAGCTGATGAAGTGAGGTGTACTGTATGTACTTAGGCAACTTGTTTCTTAAGCTTTTGTCGTTTTTAACTTTTTAAGTTTGTTTTCAAGTATATCTCTCCTACTGTGATGTGATGGAAATGAAATAAAGCAAGTGAAGTGTGTGAGATTGTGATGAGCTTTAAATGATTTCTTATAACTTAAAAGTATTCTACAAGAAAACTTGAACAACAACTGAAATGAAATCAACTCTTAAAGAAAAATAAAGGCATCAAATAAAAGACTAATGACATTGGCCCAGTATCTATGCTGCTGCAAGAAAATGAAGATAAAATCTATGTCAAATCTAGCTAAAAATAAAAACTAAGCAATGTGAAACTGAAGTAAATCTACATAAAAGAAAGACTAATCACAAATACTTTAACTTCTTCTTAACCTCTTGTCTTTTAACTGAATATATCATGTGAGAAACAGTTAAAAATAAGCCAAGCAATTGTGAGTTCTTGAGCAACTAAACCAAGCTATGCTAAGTGATATTTTGGTCCTCAATGAAGATATTAAATTATGGAGAAGAAACCATCAATAGATAAACAACTTGATGTCTAAAAGCAGAAAGAAACTATGCAAATTAAAGAAATGATAGTAAGGAAATAAAGGCTACAAAACAAGGAAGGTCAGCAACATAGACAAGATGATCACAAGTGTCACTAGTTGTGAAAAAGAAAAGAAAGAAATTGTCCCGGGCACACCTAAGAAACCTGCATAACGCACTGATCAGTCATGGAAAAGTGCAGAAATATAAATAAGTAGAATTCAAAATTTATATACAGCTATTGTACATGATCAAAACACAACAATCAAAGGCATTCTCTACAACTATTATACATAAAATGAGAAAAAGAAATGCAGGAAATTAAAGAGTACTATACAGGCCTTCAGTAAACAAGGGCCCTCTGCCTACTCCAGCTGGTTCAATGATCAGTTACACGCTCAAATGGAAAACAGTCTTCTCATATATTATGTATCAAAATAGAAAGTACAGTGGGGAGTTCAAAATTACATATCAGCGGCTAACTATCCAGCGTTCAAAGACGCTTTATTTATAACAAAGGAAAGCAAACTAACTCAACGAAAACTAAGCTATTCAAGCAGCTGTGTAAAAACACGTAATCTTGCTGCATCCTCAGATTTAGGCAACGTCATTGTGGGAATTCAATCTGCTGTTGGATTCATGTTTCCCATTGTCTTCGTGGCTTAGGAGGATGCCACCTGTTCTTCACGTGCTCTAAAACAGAACACGCAGAGCCGTGCCACCGCCAATGACTTCTGTTGACCGTAGTTACCTCCTCGTTTACCACGGGTTTTTATAACCGGCTTGGGTGAGCTGGAAGGACACACACCATGTCCTTGGTTCCACGAACTTGCCCATGTGGCTCTTCTTCCCGGAGGACACCTGGAACATATCGTTTAATAAAACAGCTGCGGAATCCGGGGTTGGCTGCGGAAACCGGGATCAGCTGTGGAAACCGTGTTTGAGCTACGGAAACGCAGCACTTTGAACCAAAATTCTAAGCCAACAACATAGTCATTAGCATAATTAGCAAACCATACAAAAAGTCCTAAAATACAATGATTTGAGCAATTTGATGGAGGGAATGAGTGGCAAAAGAAGGAAATGAATAGGAAAAGGAGGCTGAGAGGATGTATAAAGAAGTGCAGGTTTGAGGCTCAACATACCCCCACTGTGAAGGTGTTGCATGTCCTCATGCAACCAAAACTATATGATTTCCCTTTTAATATACATGCTCCGAGGCCTCTGCAAGGACATCTAGTCCTCTTTTCTTTTTCCTTGATGCCATTGACATCATCATCCTTGGTTTTCTAACCAGACATTTAAACTTGAGATTGATTAGAGCCCTGCTTAGCTTCTTGCATCTCTTTTTCAGCCTTCTATTCTTCTTCTGCCATAGTCCTAAATGGAGCATGGTATTGTCATGGACCATTTTGTCCACTTTACCTTGCTCTTTGAGTGTTTGATTTTCTTGTATTGTGTGCCTATTTAGGACTTCCAGTTCAAACACTTCTTGCTTTAGTGACTGAACCTGGGCATCAAGTGGTAAGGAAGTGCTAGGCCCTGCAACTGATTGCTCTAGAGATTCCAAATAATTGTACACCTCGTGCTGCTTAGGATCCACATCAGGTGATTTTCTTTGTTTGAACTCAAAATTTTGTGGTGGAGGACTGCCTGCTCCTTCTTGCCGAAAAGGAATTTCCTCTCATGGAGGGCTTATGTCAAGGCTTGGTTGTTCTGGTGTTTTCTCAAGTATTTCTTCACTCAAGTCAATGATGTGTGACTGTTCTTCCTTTGTTTTATTCCATTTTCCTTTTAACCGGGAGCTTCTTCTTAAGGATGAACTCACAACTTTCTTCTCTGCACTTTGTTTCCCTTTCTATTGTTTCTTAGCCAAGGCAGCAGCTTTGAGATCCTCTATCCTTTCTGATAAAGGCTGGTAGTCCTCTTCCAATGATTTTTTAGGTGATGGAGAGATTTCTTGAGTGACTACTTTGCCCTTTTCCTTCGTTTGTTTCTTGTTCTTGGGCTGGTCTTCTTCCTCTTTATGGGCAGTCTCTTCAATTTCTTTAAGAGGGGAGTCTTGAGCTGTAGCATTTTTATCCCTCCTCCTACTTTTTCTTGGGATTTTTGATGGACTGCTTCCAGAGGCTTCAGCTGGCTCTTCGAAGTAGTTCTTTGTTAGAAATTGATCCCAAGTATCCTTGGATTTCTTTAACTGCTCTTTAATTAAAAATTTTATGAGCCCGTGGTGATAGAGATGGGGCTCAATATTTCCCACATGCTTTTGAACTGTGATGCTCATTTTCTTTAGACTTGCCAACAGAAAGTAGGGTAAATTGATGGCATGGCCTTCCATGAAGTTCATCATAATTCTTGCATGGTACATATACATAGTGCCAAAGCGGCCCTCACATGTGATAAACTTTTCAACAAGTAATAACCATGCAGTCCATTCTTCCTTAATTACATGTACAGGAATCCCTTTAGTGAATATTGAAGTGTCCATACCTGGGTTCTTAAGCATGTTTTTCCATCCCTGATCTTCCATCCCTCTGTTCTTAAACCATCTGTCTCCCGCCTGAGGTAGATTGGTTGTTGTTGCTATTGTGTTCTCTGTTATTGTGAATTCCAGGTCCCCTACTTCCATGGTGTGCCCATTGAAGGATCGAGCAAATGCTTTCGTTACCTCCTTATCATACCCTCTGAATTTTTGAATAAACTTTAACGATTTTGCTTTCTTTAATGCTTCCTTCGTCTATGGATACCCTTCTAAATATTTTGAACCTTCAGGTTCAGCTCTAAGTAGCTTCCCTATCTTCGGCTCTCAACTTCAGCTGAAGCTTTGACTGTGTGTGGATGCTCAAGGAGGATGCTCACGAGAAGAACAGGTGGATTACGGCTGTAAGTGGAGTAGCCGTAACGTAATGCAAGGCGTATTGCAGAACTGTAATCGAGGTTTGAAACAGAGCTGTGGATTTTGCAGCGGAAATGAAAGTGGAAATGGTGTGAGTACAAGGGAGTAGAAGACAAACACGAGAAATGAGTTCAATGTGTGCGGAAATGGAGTGATAAGTGGATGGAATAACGGT
>APFE030846356.1:51761-67742 GCA_000404065.3 Pinus taeda
ACTTGGTTGTATTCTCTTTTGTTTATCAATAATAATAGACGACTATCATTATGGTTCCACTCATGTGTCTTTATAATTATGTTTGAGTTGTATCCTTTCTGACTGATACATAGTTGCATTTCTCGGATTTTATGCTTGTATTTGTCTTGTTCTTTACATGTGCAAGTGTCTGTTCACGAGGATCGTGAGGATTGTGACCAGCTAAAGCGAAAGAACGGAAGCGACGACTCTTCTACGAATACTAGCGTTGGATTCAAGGTAGGCTCTCATCATTGGCCTTTACTTTTCAATTAGGAACCTGCGTGTTAGCGTTGTTTGATTGTTGCTAGACCCCATTTAGGCTAGTGGGATCGCCTCTGTCTGCAGAGGGGATTTACCTATACAACACTTGAGGAATTCTAGGTCTATCATCATAAGAGTGCGCCATATCATCCTCAAGCTAATGGTATGGTATAAGCATTCAACAAAATCTTAGAGAGTGCCTTGACAAAGTTTTGCAACGCAAAGCGAAATGACTGAGATGTGCGCATACCAGTAGTCCTTTGGGCGAACCACTTGTAATAAGTTGACAGGAAAAACCCCTTCTCAACTGGCATATGGGCAGGAAGTTGTAATGCCCATGGAATATATTCCACAAATTCTACAAATTGTAGAATTGCCATATATGGTTGATCAGGATACTATGGAGGAGCGTCTCGTGCAAATGGTAGAATTGGAAGAAGATCATTTTCTAATAGGATTTCATCAACAAGTACAAAAGGATCGTGAAAAGGCATGGAATGATTGCCATATAAAGTAGCACACCTTCCAAGTTAATGATCTAGTATTACTATACAACAACAAATTTACAAAATTCTCTAGAAAGTTTCAAATGAATTGGTTGGACCCTATGTTGTGAAGGAAATTACAGATGGTGGTGAAGTTCAGCTCGCAAAGCTAAACAATGAATTATTTCTGAGAAAATTCAATGGTAGTTGATTGAAGCTATACAGTGTGATCTCACCCCTGCGCAATTACTATATTATGGAGGGATAGTCTTATTACTTCAGGCAGTTGCAAGGAAGTACGGGACTATAAACCACACTACCCAAAGGTGGGAAAGATGAAGCAAGAGGGTTGCGTAATGGAGGGAAGTAAGGCGCAGAGGGGAGTTGTGCCAAAGAAGTTGTGCTACAAGGATGGGTGTCATGCACCTGGGCCGAAAAATGACCTTTGGAAGCACTTTAGATGATTGGATGGAAAAATTTTCATTGAAAGGAGCGGGGAAGACGCATTTATGTGGCATATCTTTGGAAATCTGTTGCCAAAGATGCATTAATGATTGAAAATTGGAGGGAACGGTTGGATTCGAATTTAAAATCCTCTATAAATATAGCCTGCTGCCCAGCATTTGAACACTTTGCTTCCTGAGAGTTGATATTGAGCTTTTTTGCCTTGTTTTGTGCCACGAGTAGAACTGTATGTCTGAGCCTGATTAGGAAGAGATCTTTTCGCAACCAAGGTTGGATGGCGTACCTGACTTTCTCCAAGAACGTTTTGTGGCCAGCATGACTACAACTTCCCTTGAGATGGAAGCAGCACCATCTGTACTTGCAGGATTTCTGACTATGGCACCTAGGTCTCCCATACCTAAGCCTTTTGTATCACAATCTTCTGCTTCCAAGGTGATAGATAAGAAGTAGAAGAAACCTTAGTAGGTCTCGGTGAGGCATTCACTATAGAAAAACCCCATGAAATTCCACCAGAATGGGAAGATGGATCGGTCACAACAACCCAAAGCCGAGGGATTTGAGTGAATAAGAACTGCGTGGAGGCATCGAGGAGATTGATGCTAAGGAGGGTGAGCTGATGACTTGGCTATCGAAGTATATCCCACTGCACAAGGCCACAGCAAAAGTCCCTAAAGATCCTGACAATGCAAAATTCATGGTGACTACACCACTATTGTCGGAGAAGGTGGTGTTTGAGGGCAGGTTGTTAGCCCGCATACTGACCCTAAAAATGGAGGATTGGGACTTAGAGGATCATGAGAAGTTCCCTCAACTTGCACCAACCAAATACCTATCCAAGCTATATTATGAAGAATCGGAGGTTACGCAGTTGGAGTCGATGAAGTCACGGGGCTCTAGAACATGCTTTAGGTGCCGCATTTCAGTTGCACCAACATAAAGACCATTTGTGTATGAAAGCTACTTACATTGGTGCACGATGGGTGTCTCTGGCTGGGAGAACCCATCCCAATCACAGACATGTTGATCCAACGGATCACCTCGCTGCCACATCAAGGTGTGGATCTGGCAGAAGCGTTTGGGGGAAAAATGCAGGAGAAGAAACTCACGAACTAGATGAAGAGCAATTTTGGCCTCATAAATAAGTCACGTGGATATTCTATCTGCTCTATCATGGATCCTGCAATGCAGTTTTCCGCGTAGATATTGTTGTGCAAGATCATGTGTAAGTTTTGCGCATATGAAGTTCTGGAACCAGCCATCTCTTTGGTTACACAGTGCACCAAAGGAGTCCAGTACAACTGGGCTCAATACTTATGTAAGGAATTCTTGGAGAACTGTAGGGAGGCCTAAGATGAGGGAAAGGCATTTCATTACGCTTGGTTATTGTTGTTGATTGCTTTGGAGGCATGGTGGACGCCCGAGGGCAGTGAATTTCCTCAACAGGAGTTGGACCTCCCAGAGGCAGCAAAGTTTGCTTCGGTCTAGACTACAAAGGACACTACATGAGTGATTGAGGCTAAGATATTATGGGTCCTATTTGAAATGGATCTGCAAATAGTGTAGACATAGGCCGAGGTTGTCACCCACATTGTATGCCCAATATGAGCCCCTTGCTGATTTCAAAGTGGACTTCCACAACTTGTATGTTCACGCAAGGAGGGATCCCAAGAAGACATGGCACAAGTTGCCTTACTTGGTGGCTGAGGAAGACATAGCAGAGATCGTGGATAAGTGGCCACCTAAATGGCTAACCCCATCAGATGAGGGTGCAGGTACCAGCAAGGCTGCAAAGGATACCACCATGTAGATGATAGTAGTAGAAAAATAAAAGGAAACACATAAGGCTTTCACCCGAGAGAAAGTTGCGCAGCAGAAAGAGGTTATTGCCAAAGAAAAGAAAGCGGAAGAAAAAGAATGAGCAGCCCACACAACGACAACATCGTAGAACAAAATAGACATTGAAGAGTCTGATACACAGCAAACGTCGGAACCAAAAGACACAGAGGAAGAAGAGGGAGGGGGCGTGGAGCTGAGAACCCCCTTCGTGGTAAAGAAGTCACAGAAGCAGACATACGCAGGGTCGCGGAGGAAAACAAAAGTATAACCGAGCAGTTGGGGCGACCCCTTTAGTCCTTACAGAGGGAGACTTGGATGAAATCAATGACATGGTCCAGGATACCACAACTGACTTGTGGAGCCACTTTGAGGAATAGTACCAGTAGGCACGGGGAAAGGTTTAGCAAGACCTGCACAAGTTGGAGGTCCAAACAGGTCGAGAACAGGTGAGCATGGGACAAGCAAGCAAGGTGCAAGTGAGCTTATATCAAGCGAACATGTCAGTTCTAGATATGGACAAGACTTTGGATCTTCATATAGTTTAGTTAACAGATGGAGCCCTATGCGCTGAGACAGAAGAAGCAATGGCCCAACTACCACAGATTAATAATATGGGCCTAAACCTCACAGCACTCCCTATCCAAACCCTGTACAAGCTTCATGAGGGGGTTTCCGATGAGTTGCAGATTAGGGAGCAGTGTGCGCTATTGGTTGTCACTGAAGTGAAAACAAACAACCACCAAATATTTGCAGAGAAGGAGCATGCGCTAAAGGAGAAAAAGGAAATCACCACGAGAAGCCAGCAATTAGAAGCAACCATTACATAGACTTATAATGAGCTGCCAGAGCTTAACATTTTGGCTGAAGCAACTTCTGGAGAATATCCAAAAGCTGGCTATGGAAATAAAAGAGTCTAGGGATGAAATCGGCCGAGTCCAATTTGAACTACAATTACAAATCTTAGAGCTACAATTGAAGTTGTAGCCTACGACTCCTCCAAAGGTTCAAGAGCAGCGCAGAGCTGCTATCAAAGAGGGCGTGGCCACTTTAGAAGATGCAATAAAGGGATGCACCGAGTTTTTTGAGCAGTTCATGGAGTTATGGACTTCGTTGTAGGAGGACCTGACTCTGCAGAAGATTGGTGTGGACATCAGGGAAAAATAGAGGAAATTCGATGAGATCTGATCGAATACGCGAACACTAGCGCTAGTACAACGATTCACACGGTTGCAAGAAGACAATCTACTGCAAAATGTAATTGATGAGATGCACCACAAGGAAGAAATTATTGTTGCAAGAACAAAGCCTTGGACAGAGGATTCTAGCCAGTTGACTCTATCAGTGAAAATTAAACTTAAGGGCATGCAGCAGACTCAAAGGACCATGGGCCTCACCATGGAAGGCCCAACTACCAAAAAATTGGTTGATGAAGTACAACAGGCTGCTTTACAGGGAACATATGATGTGTAGGTTTTGAAGTTGGAGTTCCATGAACTCTAAGCGAAGATCAAAGCACTAGGAAAGTGACTCGAGGACGAGTCACGGAATTATGTTGGGATCCTTTTGGGATGGGGTTCCCTGGGGTAAATTTTGGTACTTACTTTTTGTATAATTGTAAAGTCTATGTGATTTGTGGAAGTGGAGTGCGAAGGTAATAAGAGTCAAAGGGGCTTTAGTCCCTTAGGTTGTTAGGGGATAAGAAGTTTGAGACCTTCCCATGGTCCACAGACCATGGTATTGTAAAAAGGAAAGGATATATATAGAGGAGTCATAGCGAGTCTAAGGGATAACATATAACTAATTGAGAAGATCATTGTATGGGCAAGTAAGCTAAGGCATGAAGGTCTGTTTCATGTATTGATGCAAAGGGGAAGGCTCCTGTAGCTGAGTGCGCAGAGACCTTGGTAAGTCCGCAGGTTGAGTGTGCGGGCCCCTGTAACTGAGTGCGTAGGGAAGAAGAGTCTATACTTGAAAGAATACATCTAATAAAGATAGCTTTTATCCATTAGTTGTGTATCTGTGTATCTATATTTAGTTCTACATTTTCTATATTTTCACTTTGTATCTGAAATTATATGAATGAATGCATAGCTTAGGCATGAAAGTAGTAGATCAGAATGATTTATTGATGTTATGAATGTTTAAAGACCTTCATGAAGTTATAAATGTTTTTTTTGTGAATTACTATAATTATTAGTGTCGGGAGGGTTAGGGTTTGTGAAGATAGAACTAAGCCCTATCAACTGCAGGAACCCATCACACATACCTCTGGATGTAGAAACTTGGTTCTATCATCCCCCAATATTTATTCAGGTGAGATTGCAGCCTGCGCTACGCGAGTTGTTACCAAAAGGGCCAGCAGTTTAGGGTTTTGTTGGTTAGCGCAGCTAACTTTGAACCTGGGTCAAGGCCTAGCAAGCCAATAGTAAGCTAATAGAATATTTTAGAATAACTCTGGGAAACTTTATGTCAGATTCAAAATTACAATTTTTTAGAATATTGAGATCTATATGTAGGTTTCTCTACATAGAAGCATGTATACACGCAGGTTGCCTTAAGCGAAGTAGAATAGACATGTTGGCATATGAATGATCAGGGTTGTCATTGATTTTATGTGTTGATCCAGTATTTTGAGTTCAGTTTTGTGTTCTGGTTACAGTGATCTCACTGTTCTATTTGAATTAAGTTGGTGTTTGTTTCAGTTGATCTACAAGTTGTGATGTATTAAAGCAAGTGGATCCAGCATGAAAATTTATGAAACGTGGTCCACGATGTTGCTGAGGATTGGAGCCTTCAGTGAGGAAGTCAAAGCTTCCTGCCAGTAGTAGTTGGTAATCAGATCAGGGGGTTGGAGCTCCCTTCCAGTAGGAGTTAGAGAATGAGTGAAGGTTGTAGCCTTCAGTAGGTGGGTACCTACGTATTGGCGTGAGTCTGCACCAATACAAGAATTAAAGAAATTTTTTATATTAATAAGTTTGAAGACTGAGACGATAGCAACGGTGGTTTTCTCCCACATTGGGTTTCCACCTTAAATCTGGTGTTCATGTGTATTGCTTATGTGTGATGCTTTATTATGTTACACTACATTTGCTTACTTCTTATCAAATTCCTAATAAATCTCTTACATTCTGGTTTAAGTTTAACAGATAAATAATTAGTTATTTTACAAGTTTACTGAGCATACGCTAGTTTCTTTTACAACAATCATGCACATACGCAAGCTCGGTTCAATAAAGTCGCGTACATATTTCAGAAAACAAAATTATTATTGTGAGTTTTGAAAATATTGATTCACCCCCCCCCCCCGCCCGCCCCCCCCCTTCAGTATTTTCCCAACAATTGGTATCATAGCAGGTCCTTCAAAAGAAACTTGATCTCTTGAAGGAAGATCTCCCAAGATGAGAAATCAAGACGGATCGACATCTATCATACCACCACTCTTCAATGGAAATAATTTAATATATTGGAAGACAAGTACCAGATCCTATCTTCAGTCCCTCGGAATAGATGTTTGGCAATTCTGGAAGGAGGTTACCAATATCCAACCGCAGTTCCCATAGATGTAGTAGAAAAGAAGACGTATGAAACCAATGCCAAAGTTGTCAATGCATTACTAGGAAGTCTAACAGAATCAGAATTTGTCAAATTTTTGCTCTTAAATACAAAAAAAGAAATATGGGACAAAATTATTCAAAGCTATGAAGGCGATACCAAGGTAAAAAGTGTTAAACTCCAAACTCTCAGAATTCAATATGAAACTCTCATAATGCAGAATGATGAAAATATTGCTATTTTCTTTCTACATATAGATGAGATTGTAAATCACATGAAAAAATTGGGTGAAGAAATAAAGGACACCACTTTAGTAGAGAAAATATTAAGATCTCTAACTCCTAAATTCAAGTCAAAAGTGTATGTCATTCAAGAGAAGCAAGATACGCAAACTCTTATTGTTGTTCAACTTCACAGGATCCTAACTACTTTTTGAAATGAGGAAAGGAGGTGCCTCAGAAGTCAGAGAAGCTGCATTTAAAGCATCTGCAAAAGAAAATTAAAAGGAAGAACACAAGGAATCAAGATATATATCAGAAGAAGATGAGATGAACTTTGTAAAGAAACTTCAACTGGGCACCATAAGGTTCAGAGATAAGCTTCCCTTCAAATGTTTTGCTTGTGGTAGAGTTGGTCATTATGCTACTAAATGTCCTCATAAAGACAACCATGACAAAGGGAAGGATACGGCAAAAGGTAATAGGAGACGGTTTGACAATAGAAGAAGTTATTATACTCATGAAGATAGTTATGAAGGAGAATCTGATCAAGATCTTAAATTACTCATGGATTTTGAGAAAAATACTAATGAGTCTAATGATAAATTTGTGGATGATTTAGAGGAAAAATATTTATTTGAAGAAATTACTCAACTCAAAATTTGCTTGGAAGAAAACAAAGTAGCCATAGATACATTGAAGCATCAACTCGTAGAAAAGGAAAAGCATAATGATAAGTTAGAATGTGAAGTAGTAAGTCTAAGAAAGGAACTTGAGAAAATAAAAACTCAAAATCTTAGAATTGCTAAAGGATCTGAAACCTTAGATGAAATTATCAAGGTACAATTCTCTCCTCTTATGAAGACATGTCTTGGATACACTGGAGAAACATCTCAAGCAGGAAAGTCTTTAGCCACCACTGGAAGCTATCTAAATGCAGCAAAAACCAGTCAGCAAATATTCAGTCCTCAACCAAAGAATAAAGGCATTCCACAATTAAATCATGATCACTCTATTCCAAGGATGAGCAACAATAGAAGTACCAGTTAAAAGGTAAAAAACACCAGAAGATTCTATGATCACAGAAATTTCTTCTTTAATTGACAATGTTTCTCATGTTATAATTTTGGTCATAAGAATGCTCAATGTGTTGCATACAAAACCATCATGACTAGAGAAGCAAGAAAACAAAGGAATGAGACATGAGTCAAGAAGAACACTTATAATAAATTCTCACCTCTTAAAGATGAAATTGAATGCTCATTTTGCAATAACTTTGAACATGAAGAATCTGAATGCATGAGAAAATTACAGTCAACATCTCAAAAAGAGAAAATATCAACAAATTCTAAGGTATGGAAAAGGGAGGAGTTACGATCTGAAAAATGTGGCATAGCATTGTTTGCAGAAGGGCAAGAAAATCAATGGTACATTGATAGAGTATGCTCAAAACACATGACAAGTGACAAAGATAAACTTATTTCATACAATGCTTTAGAGAAAGAAAAGAATGTCACTTTTGGAAATGAATCACCTGTTGTCACTAAGGGTAAAGGTTCTGTTTTTCTAAAATAAAAGGTTAAAGCTAGTAATGTTATGTATGTTTATGGATTAAAGCATAACTTTTTTAGTGTTAGCCAAATGTGTGACCAAGGAAATGAGGTGGTATTCCGATCAAAATAATGTGTGGTTCATAAACTTGTGATAGGAAAGACCATAATAAAGGGAACAAAAAACTCGAGAAATCTGTATATACTGAAAGGTAGCCAAGATCAATGTTACCTAGGCAAGGAAGAGGAAAACTGGTTATGGCACAGAAGGTTGGGATATCTAAGATTCTCTCAAATAAGCAAATAAGCAGGATCAAAGTTGTTCGTGATCTACACAACATCACCCTACCAGAAAGTACCATATGTAAGTCATGTCAATTCAGTACGCAAACCAAAGTTCAATTCATTGCCAAAGAAGGATTAGCAAGTAAGCCTCTTGAACTTATACATATAGATTTGTGTGGACCAGTAAAGAAAAATTTACCTTGTGGAGAATAATACTATATCTTATTCATTGATGACTTTCCTAGAATGTGTTGGATCGGTTTATTGAAACACAAAGATGAAGAATTTGATAAATTTAAAGTCTTCAAAGCATTAGTTGAAAATAAATTAGATCTAAAGATCAAATGTCTCAGATCTGACTAAGGAGAAGAATACATATCAGATGAATTCTTTGATTTTTGTGAACAACAACGCATAAAAAGACATTTTTTTGTAGCTAAAACTCCTCAACAAAATGGCGTGGCAGAAAGAATGAATGGAACTATTCAACAAATGGCTCATGCTATTCTTGATGCATCTGGAACTCCTGACACCTTCTAGGGTGAAGCTGCACATACCACAGTAAATACTCTCAACAAGGCTCATGTTCGTGTGAATAGTGATAAAACTTTGTATGAACTCTGTTATGGTAAGCCTCCCACTATAAAGCAGTTTAGAGTTTTTGGAAGCAAATGTTTCATCAAAAATAATGATGAAAAACTTGGTAAGTTTGAAGCTAGAGCAGATGAAGGAATACTTCTTGGTTACTCATCTAGAAGCAAAGGATACAAATGTTGCAATAAGAGACTTCCGAAAATTGTTGAATGTATCGATCTTGTGATTGATGAAGCATGCATAGATTCCAAAAAGGTAACATCAGAAAAAGAGGATGATGATGATGAATTATTTCCAACATTAAATCGTAATGATATAGAAGAAGAGGCTAATGAAGAAACAGAAGAAGACACATCAGACAAAGAAAAGGCTTCATCCAGGTGTGTTCAAGAGAATCATCCAGAAGCTCAAATTCTGGGGGAAAAGGAATCTGGGTAGTGTTGAAGCCTCGAAAATCACTGCGACAACATGGGGGAAAACCACCCGGTCATAACCTTGAAAGCACCTCCCCTTCCATTTGGTATAGTGGCTCCGACTGGGGATAATGGGACCAGTTTCCCAGAAAGGGTTGATTTCAAAATGTTGATGGGATGATATAGGATGTAACGGGAAATGATTTAGCTAAGTGTAATCTAATCTAACTACTAAACACATGCATATATCTTAATCTAACATTATCTATCTATAAATATACCCGGGAATAAAATATGATATGCGATCTACTATGATGTCTTACAGCAATTGGTAATAAAGATCATTAAACTACTAATAAGAAATGAAATCGTTTAATGATAGTTTTTTTGGATAAATTGTTAGACAAAATAATTGGGAGAAATATATTGCATATAAAAATCGTTCATGTATTCAAAACAGAATCAGAGCTAACATCATACAGAAGTGCAATAATGCAAAACTATAGTTTTGACTTTCATACATTAAAAAAAATAATAATAAATAAATAAAAATTTAAAGAAGAAGTATTGCTTAATACATAAATAAAACATAATCATACGATAAAATTACCATATATGATAAGTCGTGCTCTTGTGCTTCAGCAATATTGACCCAATTTCATTTAATCCAACACATTCTAAGAGTACAAAAGTGCATTGTTGTAGAGCATGTTAGATATTTAAAGAAAAATAGATCATGTTCCATTCATTTCATCAAAACCTTATCAAAAGTACAGAAGTGTAATGTCTTGAAAAGTTTTTTTGATCAAATTTTTGGACCCCTCTCTAATTGCATGAGAGGGGTTTAAATACTAAAATATATGTCTCAAAATAGATTATTACAAAAATAGATGAGGAGGTTTCAAACAACCTTCCTCAGAATGAAAAAATAAAAGTAAAAGTAAAATAAATTAGTGACTAGCTCCTTTGAAATTGATCTCTAAGGTCTCAAATATTAGTCATTGGCTTGAGCTGAGGCGTTTGGCTGATTGTAGATTTTAACTGCCCAGCAAATATGGCATCTGTCAATGCTGGCACCATTTTTTGTTTAGAGGTTGTTAAACACTTCAAAGTCATCCACTGGCTATGTGGTTTTACTAGAAACTGCCAGTATGCCTCCCAATTGAGGTTGGTTAGTTGTTTAATAGCATCTTCCTTTTCCTGCGTTGTCTATTTCCATTGTTGCTCTAGTTGCTTAACATTTGGTAGAAACCCTGGTACACACTATTTGACAAGATTGGCACCATGAAGGTTTTCATTTACAACCTCTATTATGCTACTTGTTTCTCCTGTTATTATCGTTGTTTCTCTTTCTGCCTTTTTCAACCGAGAATCCCAATCCATAAACAAAATATTTTTGTGAGACTCCTCCAGCTTTGGTAGGTCAGCCTTTCTTCCATCCTCTGATTCTTGCCAGGTGATAAATTCAGAAACCCTGTTATGGATTTCTTCGTACTCAAGCCTCATATCAATTATTTGGTTCATTAATTTATCATTGGTTTTGCAATAAGGATTTATTTGTGAATTGTTTTGGTAGAATACTTCCTCTTGTTGCATTAATATGGAACTGAGGTTGACTGCCTCTTTAATGAATTCGTCAATTTGCGGGTTGTATTTCAATTTATCTATCATGGCTTGTATTTTTGAATCCTTTTCTGCTAAGATGGCCTGGTGCTACATCCTCATCTGCACGAATTCTTTTTGAAGTTGGGCTACCTGTAATTATGCCTGTTGATTAGTTTTTTCTTGGGCTAATTGATGTTCTAGCAGCAGAATTTTCTGTTCATTTTCCTTCAACGTCATTTGGACTTCAGTCGCCTTGTCGATGGTGGTTGTGGCATAAGCTCCTATGAACTGCGACAGCCTTGTGAGATTCTCTGATGGGTCGATAGGCATGTCCTTCCATACAATATCCATTGGTTCATTTTCCGGAGTCGTAACTGTAGTGGTGTCCAATTTCCTTTTCTTCCTTTGTCTTTTCACTACAGCCTTGTGGGTAGGACTGTAGAATATATCTAATGGAGGTATTTCCTCAATTCTTAAGACAATTTTGAAAGTAGGAATAATAGGAATAACCTCAATGTCTTGGGTACCTATAGCTTCTTCCCCTGTTGTTTTTGGATTTTCTTTATGTTGGGTTTTCTTGGGAGTTTGCAGTTCAGATGTTTGCTCAAGATCTATATGGAGATTTTTATCGAACTGCTCCCATTCCTATTCTAGGTCAATGATTGGAGATTTTCCTAACTAAGTTGAATTAGAAGCAACCTCTGCCTTTTTCTTTGCCAAGGGCTGATTAGTCCTCTCCTCTGTACTTCCAGTTGTGTCTTTCTCAGACTCTTTATTTATGTTTCCTCCCCCATTTTGAGATTGTCACTCTGAAAGCTTTGACTCATGAGTCAACTTCTCTTGGGTTTCTTCTTCAAAATTTTCTTTGGAACTTCCCTCCAATCTTACACTAGGAGATGGCTCTCTTATTGGTTCAATCTGCAGTAGGTCCAATGGGACATTTGATAATCTCTTATTTTTGTACACATGGAAAGCATTAATATCTTCCAGGGTCAAAAGTAGTGATGCCATATGAAAAACTTCTGAAAATGTTTCTTCTTGTAGGAAGAGGTCATCGAAGGCATCCTCTTCATGGGTGAATTGTTTGACTTTTAGCATAGTTTTAAATTTCTTAATAGTGTCATTTGGGTCGTATTGCCTTCCTGGAACAGTAGCCAATTTTAGGGACATAAAAATCCCTGCTTCCTTTAGTGTGTGTCCATAATTGTGTAGTGCAAAAGCACCACATTGTAATGGGAAGGTTGGCTAAACATATTTCTTCTACTCTTTCAGTCCTTTGGTTAAGCCACCTTCCCCTGCATTTTGGTAGGCTATTTCTCTAGCCAAAAGTTTTTCAGGGACATAATATGGTAGGACATGCGGGGAAGAAATGATCCCAAAAACTCTAATATAGGTGAATGTCTCTTCCCCAAACCATCTGGCTACTGGCAAGATATCTACTTCAGCGTCTTAATAAAACCTAGGGGTTGTTTTATCAAAAACTGCTTTATGAATAGGCATCATAACACTTTGACATATTTTATAAAAATGAGGGTGGAATTGGGATTGCCACAAAAGTTTATGGTATATGTGGATGGGAAGCAGGTTTTGTATAGTCCATTTCCATCCTATATTTAGAAACTGAGAACTAAAAAAAATTGGATCCATAACAAAAGCAGTCATAAAGAAAGGGGGGGAATCCTTAAAGAGTGACTTATTTTCCTTCTATATTCCACAATGGTCTTTGCCAAATTGTCTGATAAAATTTGAGCCCAGTTCATAATCGTTGCATTAACTGCTGCATCTATTAATGGGAGCCATTATATGGAAAATTTGGTGTTATCGGGTCTACCGAATACCCTGCATATCATCGCTGCTACAAAACTGTGAAGGGGATAAATGGATGCCATTGATTACATACTAGTTTTATCTCGTTTGAGTTTACTTCCACTTCATTTCCAGGTTTGTGTAACGTCTAACGGGTCCTCCTTCTCTTTGTGAATTTCTCAATGAACTGCTTGTTGTAGAGCTTTTGAGGCTCTGGTAACTGGCACATTAGTCGCAGGTTGTTTGGTGAGAGAAACCCCATGACCTATTTCCTTTTATTCTTGAAGGTTTTGTCTGAGATGTCTACCTCATCAATTACCCATTTAACCATATCCATATATGGTATTATCTTTGGTCTTGTAGCTATTCAGTGTATGAATGAACATTTTCTTACAAAATATGAGGTGTCAGATGACTCCTGAGCATCAGTCGTGGCCTTTGTTACCAGTGGCCTGGGATAGTCTTCTTCTAACAAGTTATACATGGCCTTCCATGTCATGGTTCCTCCGTCCTTGCTGCATGTGAATCGAAGAAAAGTGGTACCATGTCTAATTTCTCAGATGCAGTCGTCTTTCCCTTCTTTGCCATTCTTTCTAACAATGTTTTATGTGGAGGGTTCCTGAAATGGAACAAATGGAAGTTATTGGATAAACACAAGCAATAATGACAGTGAGAATTAAATGATACAGTTAACCCCAAAAGGTGACAAGAAAGGAGCTTTTATTCAAAACACAGATGAAAAGATATCGTATCATGTCAAGCCGCTCTTTAACGTAAATGCCACTAAACTTATTAAATACCCACTAAGGTATCTTATCATTGCCTTTATTACTCATTAAACTACCACATCACAAACAGGAAGGAAAAACTTTCAGGTGGTGAGTTTAAACTTCGAAAATGTTGATTTTGCGCTTGCAATAAGATTATATCAATATCAAAAATCGCACTATTACATTTTCATTTGTGAATTTTGTTGAAAATAATACTGAGAGGGGGGGTGAATCAGTATTATCTAGTTCTTTTAACAAATCTTCCTTATTTACACTTTGAATTATTTTTGCATATCATTACCATAAAATAATGAGCAAGAAAAACAGACAATCACATCAAAGAACACCAGATATAAGGTGGAAACCCAATGTCTATGAAAACCACCTGCTGCAATATGTCTCTATCTTCTTTCAAATTAGAAACTCCTTTTACAATGGTCTTGTACTGGTGCAGTCCTTTACCAGTACGCAGGCTGCAACCTGCAGAGAGCTACAACTCTCTCTCGTTTTCCAGTCTCTCCTAGAAGGGAGCTACAACCCCCTACTTCTTTTCTTTCAAGGGCCACTTTTCATAAATTTTCAAACTGGATCCATAAACATCAAATGATCATCAAGTACCAGTAAGTCACCCAGATAACCAGATCCACAATAACAGTAAACTAAACCCAGAACACCTTATCAACAAAAAAATCAGTCAACAAAAGATCTTAAGACAGATACGCAATCTCCTTTTCTCTGGCCTGCGTCGCTACGCACTTCACCTTCTGTGGTGCCGCGCACCTCCGCAACTGCGCCTTCTGTGGTGCCTTCACACTGCGCCTTTTGTGGCACCTCCACACTGCGCCTTCTGCGGCGCCTCTATGGCGTCTCCACACTGCGCCTTCTGTGGCGCCTCTGTGGCGTCTCCGCACTGCGCCTTCTGTGGCGCCTCTGTGGCGTCTCCACACTGCGCCTTTTGTGGCGCCTCTGTGGAGTCTCCGCACTGCGCCTTCTGTGGCGCCTTTGTGGCATCTCCGCACTGCACCTTCTGTGGCGCCTTCGCACTGCGCCTTCTGTGGTGCCTCCGCACTGCGCCTTCTGTGGCGCCTCCGCACTGCGCCTTCTATGGCGCCTCTATGGCATCTCCGCACTACGCCTTCTGTGGCGCCTCTGTGGCATCTCCGCACTGCGCCTTCTGTAGCGCCTTCACACTGCGCCTTCTGTGGCGCCTCCGCACTGCGCCTTCTGTGGCGCCTCTGTCGCGTCTCTGCACTGCGCCTTCTGTGGTTCCTCTGCACTGCGCCTTCTGTGGCGTCTCCACACTACGCCTTCTGTGGCGCCTCTGTGGCATCTCCGCGCTGCGCCTTCTATGGCGTCTCCGCACTGCGCCTTCTGTGGCGCCTTCTCACTGCGCCTTCTGTGGCGCCTCCGCACTTCCGCAGCTACAGCGCTCGAGAGATCACCCTTCACAGATTAGCTTTCCACTTCACTTTCATATAGATCGAGCTTTTGAAACAATAACCCAATATTTCAGATCTTAAGATATTCAACCCAAAAGCATACCCAAGCCAAATGATCTCCTTTGCTTTATATAGGCAAGCTCTTCCTCAAATCATGGACCAATACCACGGGCCAAAACCATAAGATCAAAAAACTGTCGGACCAATACCATGAACCAACCATGAAAGTGCGTGAACTTTTCTCCACATGAAATAAACTTTTTCTCCACATAAAAGTGCGTGAAATTTTCTCCACATGAAATAAAAATTTTCTCCGCATAAAAGTGTGTGAACTTTTTCTACATGAAATAAACTTTTCTCCGCATAAAAGTGCGTGAACTTTGCTGCACTATAATTTATCATCTGAGATGATTTGCCATCAAGGACAACACTTGTCTCATAATGCCAACAATCTCCCCCTTTGGACTTGATGGCAACCTCAAAAACTTAAGTGACATTCTCCCCCCTTGACATCAAGGGAAAAGGGTTATGCTCCCCCTAAGAACATGCTCCCCCTGAATATGAACCAGATCTGCAAAGAAGAACCATAATCCACCAGACACCATAATGACCAAGAAAGAGATAGAGACATATTGCAGCTATATTCAGACCAGCTCCCATGATCTCCTTTTGTACATCCTC
>APFE030846364.1:31550-46447 GCA_000404065.3 Pinus taeda
TCGAGCCGGAGGAGTCATTGAAGGGCTTGGTGTACCCTTCCTTCTTTGGATGGGAATGCGCTTTTCCCTTGTCTTTTTGCTGCTGATTTTTCTGACTTAAATCAGATCTGTGATGTTTATTGTGGCTGCCATCATGCACAACAAGTGCATGCGCTTTTGGAGGCTTGATTTTCCCCATGCCAATGAGTTTATCTTGCTCAAAAATAAGGGACTCCATAAATTCTTGGAGAGAAGGCATAGTATAGGATTTACCTATTGCGAGCCTTACTGAATGAAATGTAGACACAAAGACGGAGTATTCCGGTCCGAGCTTTTACATAATAGAGAGAATTTGGTGACTCTCCTCCTTGGATTTGTCAATTCCACAACCCTTGAGTTGCAGCAATAGATCATTATATTTGGTGAAGAAGTCTTGAATTCTATCATAGTTCCGTGGATCCAATGATAGCAGCTCCACTTCGAGCATATGTCCTTTCATCTCATCTTGTTTCCCGTATAGATCTTCAACCTTTTTCCAAATCTCATTGGGAGTATTGCAAGCAGATAGATGAAACTGCAACTCCGGAGAGATGCACATACATATGGATCCGTGGGCCTCATCCATACGGTTGAGATACTTGGATTTCTCTATGGCTGAAGTGGGTTCCACTTCTGTAGCCATGGTAATCCTGTACAACCCTTTTTGACGAAGGTATCGAGCCAATTGGTCCTTCCATTCGTGATAGTTGTACGGTGTTAGGATCGATGCTTTGGGAAACTCCATTTTTCTATCAATCTTCGATCTCCGAGCTGTAATACCTGCAAAATAAAATACTGGTGCGCCTTTATCTAGCAACCTGTGGGCTCTGATACCATGTAAATGTGTTAGAAAACCTGCACAGATGAATCTAGCTAGTAAAGGTTGAACACACAACTTTGCAGAGCAAAAACATTAAAAGAAAATTGAAAGAAGAAAAGAATGATTCATTAGAAAATATGTTACAATGCTCATTATATAGCATTACTGGGTGAAGATCCCAAGGTAATGAACTATAGTGGGTGAAGATCCCAAGGTAATGAACTATAGCGGTGATCAATGAGAAGACTCAACACCTACAACAAGTTCCGAAGATAACTAGTCAGTTGCGGAGTTAAAGAAGGAGCAAATCAAGGAGTAAGTCATGCAAAAAGAATCTTGCATGCAATCCCATGCTCTAACTAAGAGTTCGCATGTAGATCTGTAGTAGTTGCATGTAGTTGCATGCTTTAACTAAGAGTCCGCATGCAGTTGCATGTAGTTGCATGCTCTAACTTAGAGTCTGCATGTAGGTGTAGTAGTTCCAACACAGGGGACGTATCGAGCTGCTTGTAGTTCCTATGTAGTTGTTGCTCAGCTACATGTGTATTGATGGGCTCTTGTGGGACAACAAAGAAGTATATCAGGGGGGAACGATTGCTATTGTTTGAAGTGTTGAGTCGTCAACAAAACAAGTTTAATAGGGTTGGATCAGGGTCCAAAGTCTCAGTGGAGGTTGTAATCAACGCGGCATGGCAACGTTGACCGAAACAATGTGATTTGTTGCGCGTTGCTTTTGGTTAATGGTGTTGGAGTTGTTTTTAGTGTTTTTACTATATATATATATATATATAATATATATATATATATATATATATTTTTAAGGTGTTTTAAGTAGATTTTTTTGTTAAATTTTTGTTAAATCAGGCATTAATTTATCGAAATCTCAGCGTATAGGTTATCCTTGCATAATCAAAGTGTTTTATGGATTTTTCAGGGTACTGAATCCAAATATGCAATTAAAAAACCAATTTAAATAACACAAATTAAAATTTCAGCAAGCAAAATTCTGATACCCGAAAATCACACTAAAAACAATTCCAATGGTGTTTGTGGTGCAGGACTAGATTGTCTGGTAAGTGGAGTCGCTAAGCATGCACAGTTGACATGTGGTGTAGGGAACGTATCCATTACTTGCCAAACTATCTCCCCATAGAAGAATCGAGACAGGGGTCCACGTAGTGGGGTCGCATTAATCTACAACAAATATTTAAACTTCACCATATCGTGAAAGCAGTTGTCTATAATATGACTTTTTGAAAGCTTTTCCGGTGGTTTTTTCTGGTCAAAATCCGGCAACAATTTATTGGAATCACAGGTTTGATAGCTAGTTTCTGCACAGCGTCCCAGGAGTTTTTCAGGTGCTGAATCCAAATATGCAGTTAAAAAACTATTTTAACTACAACAAATCAAGATTTAACCTCAATTTCTTCCGCCGGATTCCTTCACCAGAATCTCCAAAAAATCCTATTAAAGACAACTCCGATAGTGAAATACCTATTGCGAGAGGGTCACCAATGTTGGTCATTGAATAAACAATTTCTTGTGTGCCCGTTTGTCTATAACACCCAGCAGCAACGATATCATCGGACAGGTCGACTCACCTAGTCGAAATACATGTTGAATTTGTTGTGCACGTGAGATTGTGAAGTTTAAGCACGTTGTGCGTGACAGTCATGCCGCAGTATCTACTGTACATTGTGACTGAGCACACCACACATTGATAAATTACAAATGGAGTCACCTTATTGACCACTAGCTGCCTGAACGTGGTGAGTCGGGTCACATCACGTTGACTTATTGGACTATATGATACAAACTGTGATTCACCCAGTAGACTATCACGTCCGGCCAGGTGAGTTCGATAACTAACTCGCCGTGTAAATCAGGCACCAAAGTAATTACCAGATCAGCGTGTCAGCCGTCAAGCAGGTTTTCGAATTACAACCAGAGCGTCACATTACAAATACAGAGTTTGTTTGCTAGCTGTCGAGTGGACCGATTTGGTTATGCCCAGGAACACGAGCGCATGATTAAAACATTGTTCCCTGTTCAAGTTGTTGGGATCGTGTGGAGGTTGAGCTAGTATCCTTGAATGAATTCGTTCAAGTGGTCAGATTAAAAGTGGTCGAACTCCATATTTATTAAAGGACGAGTTCTGCTGTCGCCAAAGAAACTGAGCGTAGGTTCACTCAATAGGACGAGAGAGCATAAAAACAAGCAGGAAAGGCCTCTGCGTACCAGATTATAGCCTCACGGATTTTCTTAGCTAGTATAAATGCTTCGGAGTTTAACCAAAGATTGGAGCAGTGAGTAAAAGATACGATACAGTGGAGTTATTTGCTGGGTATACGCTACTAAAGCAACAATCCGATTGGCTACTGTACTGGGAGAATAGCCTGCCAATTTACACACCAGGAGCATCTATCCCATTGTCTTCTGTAGTTTTCGCTTCTATAAAATTGTATGGCTGTCTGTTAGTCTACGCTGATTATCTGGAGTGAATACAAGAGCATTTCTAGGCATGTTCCCAAACCAATTTAATATATTCTGAAGCATCTTTAAGTTGAAAGAAAACGGAGTTGTCTATAATGCGACTTTTTGGAGATTCCGGTGACGGAATCCGGCGGAAGAAATGAGGTTAAATCTTGATTTTTAACAGTTAAAATGGTTTTTTAACTGCATATTTGGATTCAGCGCCCAGAGAAACCCCTGGGAGCCATTGATTGTGCAGAAACTAGCTATCAAACTTGGGATTCCAATGAATTGCTGCCGGATTTTGACCAGAAAAATCCGCCAGAAAAGCTTTCAAAAAGTCGCGTTATAGACTACAGCAAAGAAAACCACTGTGTTTGTGCATTACCTATTGACTGAAAATACTCACTTGCAAACAATATATAAGAATATGATTTGAAAACCTCAAGGAGTGAGGTAGCCTTGTATAACATTGCCATGTGTTGAATTCTGTTCGAGATTCAAAGTCATGCAGCTTGAGGTGTTTTGCCATCGTTGTGAAAAAAACATGGATCAAACCTTCATAAACCAGCGACGACAAACAGTCCCTTATCAAATGAGTTCTATGCCATTCTTCATAAAGAACAGTCGAAATATATGTAGAAGGGGCAGGAAATAGGACACAAAATGTTTGCACTTGGGACAAATTTGAAACACATGAGGGTCATAGTGAAATCCGTCTTCAAACTAGATGAACCGATACACTCATTTCTTAAGTGAACCAGTTAGAAGGGAGTGAAGCACTTAGAATTCCAGATGCATCTTGTCTCAGTTACCTTTACCTCATGAGACTGACCGCACCTATACCTCTTTTCAATGATGATATTATGAGGAGAGTTTTCAAGTTGATAGTAGAGACTTTTCAAGACTTGGACAAGAGTACAGGCTCTACCTTTAGGAAGAAACTTGAGGTTCTAAAAATCATGGCCATGGTTAGAACATATGACATCATGCTTGATGTGGGGTGTGATGACTTGATCCAGCAGATGTTCCAATGTTTCTTTAACATTAAGAAACATCACCCTAACATGAGCAAAGCAAACATGTTGTCCATTTTGTCTTCAGTGATGAGAGATCGTGATGACATTTGCAGGGAGTTGCCAGCTAGATTGTTTCACTTGGAGAGAATAGTTGGTTTCTCCTATTGCTTATGAACTAACCAAAAGGTTGGTTGAGCAAAACATTGGGTTGTTCAGGAGACAGTTGACTAGGGAGGAGCTCCTAAGGTTTGGTGGATCATGCAGCAAGAATGAGCTAAGGAGGAAGAATTTTTGCTTCATTAGCAAGGGACCTAATCACTCATGCTTGAGTGACACTGAGGAGATGATAGAGGTAGAGTAGGAGGAGGTTCCTTCTAACTCTCAACGTGAGGATTCTTCTTTGGACGAGTCCACTAATTCATTTGAGGATGCCTCTGAGGAGCATGAGTCATGTGCAGTTGTTGACAAGCATGCCAAATTTATATTCAGTTGTGTATGGTGAGCAGTCAGTGGACACTATGGGAGACATTCAGGATGATGAGTCACCATTGATGGTTCAGCATGAGCAGCATATGGTGGAGCATGAGTTAGTTGAGGAGGAGGATGTGCACAATATGCATGATGAGCCTTTTGGGGAGAGCCAGTTGGAAGTTCATATTGAGCCCATGATGGAGGAGGAGGAGTAGACACCCTTGGGGCCAACCATCGGAGGGGAGAAGGCAGATGTGCAGGCAGCCACTAGGGAGGTAGTGTTTGCAAATATTGGTCATCAGGAGGTGTTGGGACCTGACAGGACAATTTTGCAAGTGACAAATAGACCATAGGAGTATGGAGCTTCAAACACATGAGAAAGGATCTTCTAGAGATGGTGGTGCACCCATCTTTGGGCCTACCCACTGTTGAGGTGCCAACAAGTGTAGTGGTAGACAACAGAGCTACAGTGTTTCCTAGCAACAACCCTCTCCCGCAGTACATAGACAGGGCGTGCAACACAGTTGCCACACATACCCATTGTAGGGAGAGATGTAGGGTTCTCTTAGTGGATATTGTCGATGGACGAAGTAGAGCAGCATGAGTTGAGCGTGGACCAACATCAACATAGTAGACTTATTCCTTACACCAGAGTCCATGCCTTAGATTGGCGGAAGATTATGAATTAGTATCCTTTTGATGGAGTATCAACCTTAGTCTAGGGCATAGTACAACAAGGGCGCTTAGATGAGGGGATTACTACATGTTTTAGTGGGCAGTTAGATGTGGACCAACAGTTCATCAATATTTCATTAGCACTAGCCCAACATTAGAAGAGTGGGGTTGACCTCAACCTATGCCAAAGGCAAGATTGGAGAGAGTTAAAGAGTTGGTATTCGCTTTATGGAGCAGCATCTATAACCGGAGACAGAGCACGATCTGAGCCATGGGACTTGAGCGATGATTTCTCATGGTGGTATTGGGATCCAGGAGGATTGATTAATGACAAGTACATTCAGAGATCAATTTGGGATCCAGGCATTGAGGGGTCCATTCATGATAAGTTAACACATAGGCAAAGCATCACTTAGCGGTTCGTATGGGATCCAGGCATTTAGTCTTAGTTGTGTTGGACCACCAGAATAGTCAACAGGTTTGGATTGCTTGAGGGCAAGAAATCTTGGGGTGGGAGGATTTGTAATGTTCCTTTTTCTGGTGTTCCTTATGATATGGTTAGGATGGACTTTCAGAGTTAAGGGCAGACAGGGATAGGTGCAAGTGGGTGTCATCAGCGGACCCAGAAGGGCGTTTGAGGAGTTTCTATGAGGTCCGATGACAATCACTTGGTATATTCCATCATCCACACAGTTTGTCTTTTGTTCCGGTACATTCCGACAACTTTCAGAAAATGAAATTATTATTTGGCCTGACTCAATTAATTACACTTAAGGTGGCATTCTGGGAGGAATACTTGACAAAACACCTTAGTGTAATAGCTCATTGGAATCGAAACAAGAAGATCTACATGATGGGATGGTTAGATGTGAGTTTCAATGATTTGAGGAGACATGATGGCCAATCTACCTTTTTCCCGCATTAAAAAGAATATTTCAATTAAAATAAAAGAGGGAAAAGTGCTCCATGATTAAAATAATAATAAAATATGAGATTCTAGAGGGGTCCATTAGATCTATAAAAGAGGAGGAGGCCATTGGAGGACATCTTGGATTTGTGATTTCTTATATGAGAGGTTGGAGAACTTAGTTATCTACGTCCTTGGTAGCCTCGAGACGGAAACCCTCGGGTGATTTAGTGAGATTGGGTGAGCACCCATCTCCCCTTGGTGAATCATCCAAAATTTACAGGAGGTCTTAACAGTGGCAGTTTAGTTCAGTTTGGAGGGCCAGCATAGTAGTGCAGCAGATTATCTTAGAGGCCAACTTTTCATCTCAGCTCTTTTGGTTGTATGTACATGTAACCCCAATTTATATATTATGAATTAAGATGAGATTATTTCTGCTCAATATTGTTATTTACAGTTCTATGGTGTTGAATTTTACATGGAAATCTTTCGTTTATGAATGAAAATTATGTCTAAAGAAATTTTGAGTTAAACTATCGAGAAAACCCAAAATTTTGGCATTTGGGACATTACACTAGGACGAGAAAAATTAATCAAGGGAACATGATTTTCCTAGGAGAAAACATTACAAAAGATAAAGTGGTGAAAAGGGACATGGGTCCTAGGTTAATGAAAAATCAATTTTAACTTATAAAGTGAAAAAGTCCACTAAAATGACTCTAATAAAATAAACAGGAAAAAATGTGGCAAAAGTGGCAAATGAGTTATAAAATAGGGAAAATAAGGAGTCTCTCCTAATTTTTGCATTTGTCACTTGAGAAAAATAATTTTAGAGAGATCTTGAGGAAGAGCCTAGGGTTTTTGGAAACCCTCATTGTTGGTTGCTAATTTTGGTGTTGAAACCATATACCCTAGCTAGTTTGAGAGAAAAATCACTCAAATTTTGTCATTTTGATTCAAAGGAGAAAATATGGCAGAGTTGGAGTAAGACTTCAACGCATTATCAGTTGATTTTAAGCTCGTATTTTGTGTTTTCTATAAATCTTATTTTAGGTGGAGTTTCCAAGCCAAATCCAAGGTAAAGTTGTGGTGAAAGGGTCAAGTTCTTATTGCTGATGTGGCTTAATCTATATTTGCTAAGGGACTTAGTTTTCTTATTGTTGGAAGGGGTCAAATCAGTCATCTAAAGAGGGATGAGTTGCATCATTATGAAGGGTCGAGTTCTGATAAACTTTTTGAGGCCTAGTTCTATGTATAGAGGGTCAGGTCCCTCTCTTCTTATGTTGGATGAGTACTCCTTGGGTGACCGAGTCTACTATTGGAGAAGCATTGTTTATGAGGCTAAGATTTCTTGTTAATACTCATTAAATTTTTGTTACTAGACTCGGCCAATCCATTACCTTGAGGATATTAATATGAAGAATGTGAAAGGATATTGACAAAGTTGAAACAAAATGTTTGAATATTTGCTAAGTTAAATGCTTTGGCGTTATTTGTTGTAATTTAAGCAGGGACATTGAATCTTGTAATTATATGTCTTTTAGAAAAAATCCATCATTGCTAAATCAGTTGCCCTCTTGGTGGGGGATTGCTTCTACACACCTAGTGAAGTAATTGATCACTGTCAAAATCCATTTGTGGCCATTGCTTAAATTCATCTTTGAAATCCAAGCCTCGTTGTTGTAATGATGCTTCCACCACTATTAGGTATAAAGGTAATGTTGGTAGCTTCTATTTACTTATGAAAAACCGACATGGCTGACATTCCCTTACAAACTTGTGTAAATCCATCGAAATTGTAGGCCAATATTACACTACTCCCATCAATATCTTGTGGGTGGGTTTCTTTGTTGCATGATGACCACTAGATAGCCCTTAATGGAATTTTCTAATCAAATTATTTGCCTCATAAGGAGTTACACATATCAATATCAAATGATTTGGATTCCTCCAACCAATACCTTGCTTCGTGAAACGATACTTGGATTCCTTAAGCCTAAAATCTCTTCTCTTATGCTTCGGAAAGTGTGTAGGACTAATCATCTGCTTCAAGTAGTAGATTATGTTTGAATATCAATACTCATGTTCCAACTATTTTGTCATTGCATTGAACATGGTATTAGGTTGATCTTGAAGTCCTAGTACCTCTAGAGTGTGCATTACCTAATGCTAACAACTTTGTCAATCGTTTCACTTAATAATCTTGGTTGCCCTAATATTTATATCATATTCATGTATTTTCAAGACACATTTTCCCCTTGTTCCAAAACAATTTTGTTGTGATATTATATCTTTGACTAGAACATGAGGCACATATGCTATCACCTTAGAATACCCAACATAAGTTCTAAAATGCTTTAGTGACTTCATTAAAGCGTAGGCTTGTTTTTCCATGCTAGCATAGTTAGGTTTTGAATCCCTTAGTATTTTACTCATAAATGCTATTGGTTGCTCCTATCCTTCTTCATTCTTTTGGAACAACACAACTATGATGATATCATTAGAAGAAAATTAAAAAATAAAACTAAATTTTTTTAGAAAAAATTGGGCTTACCAATACCAAAGCATTCATAATGGCTTCTTTGATTTGATTCAATGTCACATGACCTTCATCATCCCATTTGAAAATCACATCCTTCTTTAGCAACTCGTTAAGGGGTTTGATAATTTCTTCCATGTTTGGAATGAACCTCCTTATAAAATTTACCTTTCTAAAGAAGGATTGCAATTTTTTCATTGACTCTGGAAATTCAATGTTGTGAATAACCTTAATTTTCTCAAGGTCCACTCTAACTCCATCCGTTGATACATTGTGAACCACAAGCTTTCGTTGAACCACCTTAAAATTTGTCTTCTTGATATTTAGAGACATGACATATGTTCTACATGTTGCCGCAAAATCAAGTTGGCCTTGTAAAGAGGTACCCAACAAGTCAATCACTAGACTAAGTCACAATAATAAGGTAGTAGCCATTGTCACAACAACTATTACCCCCTATCTTTATGTATTTTCACCAATAGTAGGAATTCCAGGAGGTAGGTGAATTAATAGATACTATAAATTTGGAGTTTCAATGACATAATAGCCCACTTAAGGATGGCTCAACTTAAGAACAAGGTTCAAACTATGAAAAAGGGCAATTCACATCCCAAGTAGAGACCAAATTATGGCAATGTAAGACCTAGGGTTTGATTGATATGTTGTGTGTTGGGATGATCTATGGTCAAGATGCCAAGAAAAAGTTTCCAATTATCAGTATTAGAAAGTAAAGGCACATGAAACCTTCAACGAGCTCTCAAGCTGAAGCTATTACCAAAATAGGGTTTTAGCCTAGGGAAAACAATTAGGACAAGAGAAATTGTGGATTAAAATGGAAAGAAGACCACCTAGGGGAATGATTTTGAGGCAACCACTACAAACCTTGATGTTGAGACCTTACAAGACCAATAATTCCTCTGCCTAGCCAATTCACACTAAGCCCTAATTGGGCCACTTGGCCTCAAAAGGGTCGAATTAAAGAAGAGAGAAAGATAAACTTAATTTATGGATTAAATAGAAGTTGATCACCCACTAGGCGAGGCCATTACCTTGTCCTTGGGTTGATGGAGTCTATGGATATTTAAGGTTAACTACATATTGCAAAGGAGTAAGGATATTTTGATGCCTTAGCAACAAAACCCTAACTATTACCTTTGTGGGGAGTTAAAGGCACTTGGGAGAGCTACAACATGAGTTCACCAAGGGGATTATCGTTCACATTCGATATATGAGTAATGCACACAATGAGGCTTTCTATAATCTATGCAATTGATTTTCAACAAACTAGAGCATAATAGAAAAACCCTAGATAAACATTGCATTCGATACACTAGACATTAAATGAAAAATTATGCAACACCAAAGCTCACTTACAAGATGAAATGCATGAATAATCCATCATTGATACAATATAACTTCTCCAAAGAAAAGAAAATAGCTCGAATATACAAAATACTCCATAAATCACATCTTTCCAAGATACAAGAGGTCGAAATTCTCCTAAGGAGGGTTGAAATAGTCCAAGCGATGATGATGAGTTACAAAATGATCCTCTCCTCTATTTATAGGAGGAGGACAAGACATAATTTAGCCAAAAACCCCTTAAACAACAAATTAAATCACAAAAATGCATTGGGTTACAAACCAACCCACTAAATTTCAATATAAATGCTAGAAAGAGTCGAATCATGTGAGTCGTGAGGCCTTCTAGGTTGACGACATGCATGATAGTTGCTACATATGTCAAGTGTTAATGCTTTTTGAGAGCCAAGTGTGGTGTAGAAGCCTCTAAAAATAATGTTTTGAGGATTGGCCCTCAAATCTCTCGTAGTGGCTCTATGTAGTCCCAAAAATCCACTTGAGGCACCACAAAGGGGTCTTCTGGGTCTCCAACTATGACAAAGTTTCCATCTCTACTACTAGCACTCCCAAGTCTCTAAAGGTGACCCCATCCTCATATGGGCCCTAAATCAACTACCATCCCTCATAAGGTGTTAAGGTTGGCTTGAGGGCATGCTGGGTCCAGGTGTATCATCTTGAAGAATCATCAAATGTGGTGAAAAGTGGCAAAATGTCCTAGGTGTAGGAGGTTCCCAGGTGTAGGTATGGTGTGTTACTGCTACTTGGAGACCCAAGGTTATCAACGCTTCACCCTTGGATCTCAATATACTTCATTAGGGTCTGGGTACATGTGGGTAAGGTGGTCGGGTCATGGGTTGTTGAGCCACTTGACAATCACAACATAAAGTCTAGTTAAAGAAACTAGTCATCAAGGACAATATTCCTTTTTGCATCTAAGTGAACCAATCTTGAATGTAAATAGTTATTTAATACTTCAAATAAGGCTTCCCTTCCAAAATGAGGGTCTTGAGTACGCAATGGTGTTTCTTCCCTAGGTAGGAGTGGCTAAAGGACAACCCTATTAGGTGTTTCTAGTCCCCAAGGGGAAGTAACATTTCCTCAGTCCACCCTTCAAGCAATAGGTGTTAGTGAGTAATAACAATGGTATGGAGGGGAGAAGACTTCATGGCCAAGTGCCATGGTCAAAGGGACCAACATGATGGGGATCCACACATCCGGAACATATAGATGTGACGAAGGAGCAATTGTGGATGCATGAGTTACCATTTCAGCCTTTGTTTTTCGACCCCTCTTTTGTGTCTTTTACTTTTGCTTGATTTTTCTTCGTATTACTACTTGCAGCTCAAAGGGTTAGAGCTTGCGTTGAATGACATAAGCAATTGTATTACCCTTTAAGGATGAGTTATTTCATTGCTCATCGGGGTTGGGACATGCAAGGGTTCCTTTTCATGATGTAATGGAGCACAATGTGCTCAAGAACCGAGTGATGGCCATAATGAGTAAGGTAGAGCTCATTCTAGGCTTTTGCCCACATGCCAAAGCATATGTATCGACCATATTTTGCATTTTGATGTTCTTTTTATTTTGTTTTGTGGCCATGCAATGCTATTTATTTTTATTTTAGTTGCATCAACCTCCCAGGGCTAAGTTACAGGCCCTACCCAGGTATGTCGATGAATGGGTGCCAAATACCAAAAAACCAATTATCAGTTGAACCAGAAGAATGGAGGTGGAATATGGGCTTGTAATGTAATAGCAAGTATGGAATAGTGATAGATGAAACAATGTTATCTCAATCAAGGCTTCTGAAGTATTGCCTGTCCTATATCCATTGGGCAATTGTGAGAGGCCCCACTGGACTAGGATTGAATATTAATCGCCCATTTAAGGTGAAGGAACAAGATCATAGTCAAAACCCCTCCTTCTTCTAGGTCACCCCATAATCCATATCAATTCCTCAAATACAAACAAGCATAAGCACCTGATTGCAAAATGAATAAAGTGCCTTTCGATTGGAAGCCCACATTCATCCATGTTCTCTTGTCAAATGAGAGAAGCATATGACCGATGCAAGTGGCAAAGATAAAATGGCATGTCGTCAGCTAGTGGTGGTTGTTAGGGGCTGCATGGTTGGGCAACTCGATGTGAAGATTAGTAGGAAAGTTTTCTCTTATAGGGTTACCCACTTTGGTGGGTAACGCTACATTTTCAAGGATTTGCGTCAAGTTATTAATTTGATATTTCCTATTCTTTAAGAATTCTTTGAGGTCATCATAATATATTTCAATTATCTTATTGATGATGTCCTTGAATACATAGTTCATTTCTCTAAGATAGGTTACTCGTGTGTTAATCAATCCAAATGGCATCCTAATATACTCAAGTGTACCCCCAAGGAGTGGTGAATGGTGTTTTAAACATGTCTTCTTCATTCACCAACAATTGGTTGTACCCTGAAAACCCATCCAAGAAATATAGCATTTCTGACCTTGTTATATGTTATAGTAACATCTCCATATTTGGTAAAGTGTAGTTACTTTAATGGAATCCAAATTCAAAATTTTGAAATCGACACACAATCTAAGTTGATATAATTTCTTTCTAACCACCACTAGATTAGATAACATGTAGTTTGTTGAGATAGAGTTATTTAAGCATTGGTGCAAGCTTGGGGTTGATTTGCCTTAATTTATGTCTATAATATTGAGCACCTTTGAACAAAGGGATGGTGTGTTGAATGATGTTTTGTTGGTAAGCTATTAACTCAACATAGAATTGAGCAAAAACGTCCCTATATTTCATGACCAAATGCTTGATCTTTTGTCTCTCTTCAATGCTGGCACTTGATCCAACTATGATATTTATGGGATCTAATTTTGATCCAACATTGATATCTACATATTTTTTTGGTTGAATCTCTTATATCTTTCTCTTAAAGCATCATTCCTGTCAAAATTTTCCTTCAAAGGCACAAACCTTGCTGGAAATTTCTTTTTTGTAGAATTATTCCACCACATCTATATCATTTTCAGCGAAATCTTGGGAAAACGTATAAATTGTTAAATATTGTATCTCAAACAATTGTTCTAGCCTTGAGAGGTGTCACTGGGGCAAGGAGCACAAAGAAATGAATTATCTCTAAGCCCATGTAATTTTTCCTAAGTTTCACCTAGGGAAAATGTCTTTACTAAGTTAATTAATGATTTTTAAATATTTCCTAAGTTTATACTTAGGAAAAGTGGTTAATTAAATTACACTAGTTGAGATAAGGTCGATTTGCCTCTAGAATCTTTTCGAAATTTTTTAATATGATCTTTAGCCATTGATTGGAATAAGTTAACTTCTAATTTTGGTATTTTATTTGTGAATGCGAGATTATGAAGGGAAATCAATGGGCAACATTGGAGCACATTGAGTTGAGTATTGTTGGGTGAGTTTTCAGTGAGACACCAGGAAGGTTTCAATGGTTGTAATCGAGAAGGATTTTTCTAGGGTTTATTCTTCATCTGGTAGTCTTCCAACTTCTAAGTTTCAGAGGGAGGTTTTGATGGCCGAGATATTTTTGTAGAGGAGGTTGAGATTTTCTCTAGGCCATGAAGGGGCTATGTGATTTTCCAGAGGAGGCCAAATTCTTCTAGATTGCATGTGTGGGCTGAGAGAGGGTGTTACCGGGAATAGTGTCCACTCGGATGCCGCTATTCCCACTAAGACTGGTAGCTATCTTAGAAACAAACAAGTAAAGTCTATTTTCGCTTTCCTTTATGAAAATAGATAGGAGTGGAACAAAGGACACCAACCTTAGTCTTGCGCTTGGTTTCCTTGCTTGATTCCTCTCCTTCCTGATAGATCTTTTCCACTTATTCTTCGTCTGCGCAGCTTCAAAGAGCACCTATGGAATCAAAGCAACATACTACTATCGAAGAACAAAGATCTATATTCATAAATAACACAGGACTAGATATGTGTTAACCATACAAATGCATATATAAGCAAACATACAATAATATGGAGGAGAACTTGAATAGCTTTACTAAGATCAAGAATAGCAAGAGGATTACAACCATATGTTCTGACCCAGCATCATCCTCCAGCAAGAAAGCCCTTCTTCACCTCAAGTAAAGCTTAGATCACCCAACACTATGAAGTTACACTAGAAAACCAACAACAATTCTCTGCAAGATACAAGATTCCAGCCTCTGGATCTTTGTGATGAGGGATCCATATATAGATGATTGTAGGGGGGTGAGTCATCTTTTGGGGTCTTTATTAGTGTCCTCTCTCTGATAGTTCCTTATTCCACTTGGAGAGTGATGATCTCTTACTCATCCCTGGTCGAAAACAGAGAGGCAAGTGTCAGAGGGGAAGATTTTGGAAGATTGCATGATCTTCCACCTCGCAATTTGTCCTTTCCATTTGTCCATTCCCAACCATCGCACCCTACAGAGGGGCCATTCAGTATGCCTCGCACCCTTTACACTGGGAAGGTGATATGCATTGCACCCTCTGCACTGGGTATTCAGTATTGTCCAGTTTTGACCATTTCTGAGCAGTTTTTAGTGGAGAACTTCTGGGAGATGATGTAATCAGATGACCTTGTTCCTTTAGGTAGTGAAG